>CM054992.1:6354461-6579997 GCA_029030765.1 Salix suchowensis | reverse complement strand
AGGCCAATTTCTCCACCAAATAAGTGCGGCTACATTTGTGCGAGCTCCCTCCATCAATAATGACACTTTGCAAACTTTGTTTTTCACAAAGCACCGAGTATGAAACAAGTTCTCCCTTTGGTTACTCTCTTCCTCCTTAACACTGCATATTGAGAACTCGCCTTGCTACCAATAAATCTCCAACCCACGGCACTTTGCTCATCATCGGCATCCTCCGGAGGTGGCATGTCATTATCATCTTCCTCATTCTCAGACTCAAGCTCTCCTTGGGCGTTTATCACCATGACCCTTTTATTTACACATCTGGCTGGCTATGTGTCCCCGCCCCTGGCATTTAAAACACTTAATATCACGTGATTTAGAACTTGAAGCTTCGGTGTTACCTAAAGCGACGACGGTCGTTGGTTTGGAATTCTTAAAGGATTCAAATTTTGGCTTATTTTGTAGTTGCTCATCCCGTTTCGGAGTTGTCTTCCATGGGTTGGTGTAAGCCATAGGTTGTCCCCCTCCTAACCAATCCTTTTCGTTTGAGTTGTTCCTCCACCTTTATCAAACTTGATGCACCATATCTGTCAACTCAACATAGTGTTGCATCTCAACTATATCTGTAATCTCACGATTTAAACCATGCAAGAACCTAGCCATGGTAAAGCCAGCGGTCTTCTTCCACATTAGCCCGGATCATAGCTACCTCCATCTCCTTGTAATATTCTTCCACACTCTTGGAACCTTGAATTAGCCTGTGCAACTTTTTGATACAATCCTCTATAATAGTGGTTTGGGTACAAAACGCTTTCTCATAAGCATTTTCATCTCCTCCCAAGTGTCCACGAGTGGCTCTCTATTCCTTCTCCTATTAATTAGTAATTGATCCCACCAAACAATGGCATAATCGGTGAATTCAATTGCGGCCAACTTAACCTTCTTTATCTCAGAGTAGTTGTGACAATCAAACACCATCTCCATTTTAGTTTCCCACTCCAAATAAACTTCGGGGATCACTTTTACCTTGAAAAGATGGGATTTTAATCTTTATGTTTCCCAAATCATTATCCCTCCTAGGCCTACCCATCCTAGCATCTCGATTCTCATTCCCATGTTGAAACCTGCCTCGGTTCAAATATGGCTCATCAAACTCCTCGGACTCCGCCTCTTCCACAACATTACGCCACGGAGCACGCCCACCTTGCTGCCTATTGGGGATGTGTTGTTGATGTCCCCTAGGAGCTTCTGCTTCTACCCTATTCAACCTATCATGAATAGGTTCTAACTCAGCCCTCAACATACGCCTTATCTCCCCTTGTCACAAATGCTGAATTTCTGTATATTTTCTTGTCTATTGCAGGAGGATCTCATGCCTCTAAATACATGTCCAAACCCTAATGTACAATCTAACATTAATGTAATATCTACTGTTACAATAGGAAATAAATATACAATTAATGTAATATTTGTGCTTTCCATATTCGTAATTGCTTTCCATGTATACATTATTGACATCCCCCCTCAAATTGATCTTTGGTCGATCAAGAAGCATCAATTTGTCAATCATCAGTTGGTGTCGTGGCCGTGGTAACGCCTTCGTGAAGACATCAGCAGTCTGATGTTCGGTGGAAATATGTGGTAGCGTAAGAACATTATGATCAAGAGCCTCACGAATATAGTGACAATCAACCTCAATATGTTTGGTGCGTTCATGAAACACCGGATTAGAAGCAATCTAAATAGCACTTGTGTTATCGGCATGAAGCGGTGTAGGATGGTGCTGAGTAAAACCAAGTTCATGTAACAAACCCCGGAGCCATACAATTTCAGAACATGCGGCTGACATAGAGCGATACTCAGATTCTGTAGAAGATTTTGAAATACGATCTTGCTTTTTGCTTTTCCATGAAATCAAAGCATTTCCAAGAAACATACACCATCCCGTAACAGATCGACGGGTATCCATACAACCTGCCCAATCTGCATCACTATAACCAGTTAATTGTAATGAAGTGTCGGCAGGAAAAAATATCCCTCTCCCGGATGTACCCTTAAGATAACGAATAATTCTTTTAACGGCGGCTAGATGAGGGTTGCCGAGGATTACTGTAAAAAATTGGTCGACTTGTTGTGCTTGCAAAAGAAATATACGGTCGAGTAATAGTTAAATAATTCAAACTACCCACCAATTGCTGTATATGGAAGGATCGGGCAATAAATCTCCATCATTTCTGACAAAGTTTTCAATTAATCTCAAGAGGTGTAAGAACACTGTTCCCTAATTCCAGACCGGTCAAAAGTAGTATTTCTTGGGTATATTTATGCTGATGCAAAAATATTCCGTCAGACATAGAGTGCACCTGTAGACCAAGAAAGTAATGAAGTTCTCCAAGATCCTTCATATGGAATGCAGTGTTAAGAGAACGTTGTAAATTCTCAATGAGAGGAATATCAGATCCTGTAATAATAATATCATCCACATATACCCGGGAGAGCAACAATACCATTAGCGGTTATTTGGAGAAAGCAGAGAGGAATCATATTGACTACGAATAAATTTGAGATCCAACGAGTAGTGCGAAACTTTTTCAAACCATGCGCGGGGTGCTGTTTTTAGACCATACAGAGAACGTTTCAACCAACAAACTTTATCGATGGTTGAGTAAACATACCCGGGAGGAGGATTCATATAGATCTCTTCTTTCAAATCACCATGTAAAAATGCATTTTTTACATCCATCTGACGAATTGACCATCTTTTGGCAGCAGCAATTGCCAAAATAGTGCGTATGGTGGTCATTTTAGCAATAGGTGCAAATGTCTCCTCATAATTAATACCATATGCTTGACAATTTCCAAGAGCAACTAACAGTGCTTTATACCGTTCCACGAGACCCATCCGGGTTTTAATTTGACATTGTATACCCATTTGCATCCAATAGGTTTGGTTCCACGAGGACAAGAGACAATATCCCATGTGTGATTATCTGAAGAGCACGAAGTTCTTCTTTCATGGCTTGTGCCCATGATCTTGGGTAGAAGCACGCACATAAGTCTTAGGGTACAACAATACTATCAATAGCGATAGGTGAGTAACCATACACATGCGGGGAGTCGTGAAATTCGAGATGATCGTCTTGGTTGATGAAGATCAGATGTCGGTTCTGTGTCCGGAAGGGGCAAAGTGGATCGTCTGTGATATACAATTCCTGGCTTAAAACGTTCAAAAGGAGAAGATGGACAATCATCATCAAATGTGGGAAGTTGGATAGAGTTGGATTGTGTAGATGAACAAGAAGGGAAAAAATTTTGATTCTCAAAGAAAATAACATTTCGAGATATCACGAATTCTATGAGCATTTTCGTCATAACACACAAACCCTTTATGAGAATTCTTGTATCCTAGAAAAGCACACCGAAAGCGGCTTGGGTTGTAAGTTTATTACGTTCAGTAAATGGTAAGTGAACAAAACAAACACACCCAAATACATGGAGAGAATCATACTCGGGAATAACACCAAATAAAATAGAGTATGGAGATTCAAATTTTTAGAACACAGGGAAGGCAAACGATTAATTAGATGAGCAGTTTGTTGACAACGCCTCTACCCAAAAACGAGTAGGTACTGAAGAATCAATTAATAAGGTACGGACAATATCTAAAAGATGACGATTCTTACGCTCGGCAACTCCATTTTGTTGAGGAGTGTAAGGACAAGACCTTTGAGAAAGAATTCCTTTATTTTTGAGAAACTCCTGAAATTCTTTAGACATATATTCCCCCCCAGAGTCAGAACGTAAAATTTTAATATGAGTAGAGAATTGATTTTCAATAAACACAACGAAAGCCTGAAATGTTGAGAACACCTCGGATTTAGATCGGAGAAAATATATCCAAGTGAAACGACTAAAATCATCAATGAACGTGACAAAATATTTATACTGAGCATGAGAGAGAACAGGACTTACTCCCCATACATCAGTATGGATGATATCAAAGCATTTAGAAGCTCGGCTGCCATGTGAAGGAAATGATAATGATTTACTTTTTCCCAATTTGCAAGAACTACAATCCAAAAATTCTGTTGAACAAGAACTTTTATTCCCCAAATATCCATGTCTCATAAGATGAGTCAATACAGTAGAATTGGGATGCCCCAATTTCTTATGCCAAAACTGATGATTATTAATGAAAGTAGAATAAGCACAGGAATTAATACTAGAAAATTGCAATGGAAATAAACGTCCCACTTTAGGACCCTTCGCGATCACCTTCCCCGACACTTGATCCTGCACACAACAACCATTATGATTAAATCGAAATTTCACAATTATTTTCTACCATTTGCCCAACAGAGAGTAAATTTGCGAGATAATTTTGGTGACACAAAAAATATCTTTAAAATTCAAATCCAAATCACCAATTGATGAAATCGGCAAATTATCGCCATTTGCTACCTGTATATGCTGATTACCCATATACTTTTGCACATTACACAACTCATTTTCATTATTTGTCATATGATTTGATGCTGCCGAATCCATTAGCCAAGTTTTATCATCTGCCGAAATAACTCCATCTGACTTAAAATCAGATTTGTTGCCGTGACACCCAACGACCAAGTCTTTATTATGTGCAGACACCATAGACTTAAGTCTATCCTCCAAAGCCATATCTGAATCTAATTCACACTTCTTGCCATGAAACCCAACTGCCGAATCTCTATTATTTGCAGAAACCATAGGTTTAAGTTTAGCATCCATACCTTGAAACCCGAATGCCGAAAGAGCAGAGACTATCATCTGCTGCATCTGCTCCACCATCTCCGGCGTGAGGGAGAGCTCATCGTTGACAACGGTTCTGGTGTCGACGATGAGACAGCTGCGGCAGCCATGGAAGCAGTGGTCATCGGCCTCCCTACCCCTTGTCGATGCTGTGGTCGCGTACGGCAGTCCTTGATCAAATGGCCCTCTTTCTTGCAATAACTGCAGAACCTCTTGCTGCAATTTCGGGACAATATGCCCATTTTCTTTGCAATTAAAACACTGCAAACCCACTCCTCTCTGTCTTCCCTTTCCACTGAGCCATGTATGCCATGTTCACCATTTACGTAGCGATCGGGTTGAGTCAACTCGTCTTTGAGTGGCGAGTCGTTGTTCTTCCCTTAATATCTCTCCCAAACAATCATCCAATGAAGGTGCTTGGATTTCGATTAATTAAGCTAGCTCTCACGACCTCAAATTACGGCCGGGAGCTTCATCAAGAATTGGTCTCTCGGCTATCGGCATGAACAAGGTGCGGTGCCTCTAAGCTTTCCTTTGGTACTTTAGAATAGATTATACCCAGTATATTCACTCCATAAATTCATGAATCCGGCATAAAATTGTTCAATTGAGAGATTACCTTGTTTGTAGTTAGCAATACTCAATTCAAGTTGGAATTTTTGAGCCGAATTATTACGAGAATAAATACGGCGGAGGTAGTCCCAAATCCCCTTCGTTTGTGTCAAAAGCTACGAGATTGTTGATCATATGGGGTTCAACGGACCCCTAGAATCCATGAAACAATTTTGGCATCCTTGGTAGTCCAAGCGGCCCGGCTCACGTGCATCGATTGGAACCTTTGTAGTTCCATCAAGATGCCCCCCCACAATTCCTTCCCTTTCACAAACATCCGAAATTGAAACTCCCCAAGCGACATAATTTTTGCCATTGAATCGAGTGAGAAAAGTCTCTCCAGGACATCTTTAAAATCTCAAAAAAAAATTGAAGAAAAAATTTGACAATTCGGTTCGAGATTGAAGCTACGATACCATGTCACAAATGCTGAATTTACGTATATTTTCTTGTCTATTGCAGGGAGGATCTCATGCCTCTAAATACATGTCCCAAACCCTAATGTACAATCTAACATTAATGTAATATCTACTATTACAATAGGAAATAAATATACAATTAATGTAATATTTGTGCTTTCCATATTAAGTAATTGCTTTCCATGTATACATTATTGACATAACAAGGCTTGCATTTGGAGGTTAGGAACTCCAGTTTGTTGAACTTCTTTGGTTGTATCTTCTTGATTATTGGACATATTTAAATCTGCAAAACAAGGTTAGAATCCTCACAAGCACTCCCTCACGTGTTTCACTCAAGAATTGATACACTCGCGCTCGTGTTTTCACACTAAATGGCTTTTACCCTCTTATAGTCTCACACACTCTTGCCTTTTTCCACTCTTTTGTGTCTTCTTTAGTTCTTAATCGAACTTTCAAAAACTAAATCAAAATAATCCCACAGCAATTCAAAAAAAATGAAAAATCAACCAAAACTAACCAAAAGGCCAAGAACTTCAATAAGGTGAGATACAAGATTGAAAAGAGAAATTGTTTTTTTTTGATGATTTTTTTTCCTGGACTTGAATAAGGGAAGAAACAAGATTGAAAACAAAAGTATTCGACAAGAAGTAACGAGTATACTTTACACTTGAATCGTGTACCCTTTTTTTTTGTTTTTTTTTGCGATTTTTTTCTTCTTCTACAAGAGGTAACGAGTACATAAAAGAAAAAAAATGAAAATGAAAGATAGTCAAACTTATCTTAGAACCAAAGCTCTGATACCAAATGATATGAACTTCATCAACAATTGTGATGAAACCCAATAAGAATGATGGTTTAGAACCCCAAGATCGTGTAGACAAGATTGGTTGAGCCTTGACCCGTCACCTAACAAGATGAAAACCAAGACTACGAAAGATTGAAACGCCACACCTAGAAAACCTGAGAATCTCTCAATAATCAAGGTGATAAGTTTGGTTGTTTGAACGCCACAAGATTAACTTGATAAGTTCTAGTAGTTCTTTTAAGAACGAAGAGGAACACAAGACCTCACAAATATGATAATTTTTCTGAAAACATAATCTGCTTAATCATTTCGAAATAACCCTTTTTATACTTGGAACAACCCTCCAAGAATAGGAAAAGTCATAACTAAAGCTTTAAAAAGAGTTCAAACAGTAACATAAACAAGTCCCCACGTTTTTAGGTCTCTTGGACTTCTAGAGGCTATCATAAATAGCTAACTGACTAAATTCAATATATTTAACATATGCATTTAAGACCAACTTCATTCCTCTAATTAATAACCTTGAAAGTCATCAAATTCATGCCCTTTGATGGTCAGATCATGCTGAAATGTTTTTGCATAATTGTTACCCTTTTCAATTGCTTTGATGATGTGGACTAAGCCTTGATTATCATTTGATCCCATCTTGGTCTTTTAGAATCAGCCCAAATCTCTTGGATTAGCCCATTTAGTGCTTCCTTGAAGCGTTTGGCTCTAAGTCTTGTAATTGGGCCACTAGGAAGTGACAAAGGGTCTTGTACGAATTCAGACGCATTCCCGAGTGTATGATCATTATGTCCAGCACCTTGGTTTGCATCAATGTCCCTCATTAAACTAAGACACTTCATCTAACATTTCTAAACCAGATTGACATGGAAAAACCCCATCAGTGCATAACCCTAATCGAACATTTCGTGGATATGTCGCGAAGTTTGGATGGACACGGTTAAACTCTATCCATGTATATCCATCTGATAGATGCACCCAAGGTTGTCAAAATCGCGATTTTGACACGAAACGGAAGGGGTTTCGAAAAATCGGATCGTAAGATCGGATTGTAAATCGTAAGATCGTATCCAAATTTGTCCGTACAAAAATTGTAAAATCACAACTAAAATCGTGTAGGTAGAAAAATTGTAAAATCATAAGTAAAATATTTCCAAATACAATACAACATAATTATAGCCATAAAATTTCATTAGTTAAGGTTCATACATGATTCAAAATAACTTAAAAATATATTACAAAACAATTATGTTCATAGAATTTCATTAGATAAAAACTAACAAATTTAAAATAAATGTTTTGTTGGTGTGCTATAAAAAATAAATTAAAAAATTATTTTTAAATCAGGACATGAAAATGATATAAAAATATAAAAAAAATTAATTTAATTTAAAGTATCTTAATTTAATATAAATATAATTTAATTCATACTCTTTTGTATCTTAATAGTAATCTAGTTTATTAACCAAACCATAATTACTGTCACCCAAGCCACTACAATTGAAGCACCACGGAGAGACAAATCAACAAAAAGCCTCATGGTTAATAAAAAAGAAGCAAGAGATAATGGAAAAAAACAATTATTAAAATCTTTCTTAATAATACCCACACTCGTCCTTTCTTACTCTTTATGGGCAGCCCGAACTCACGATCTTTTGAAAATTTACATTGAGAACCGATCTTCCCTAAACCTGGCTAAAAAATTACAGGCAGTTAGTGAATAGTCGTCCGTGCCACACCAGTACTCTCTGCTCACTCTTTCTTTTGGTGAAGATATTTTTTTTTCTATATCTTCTGGACTCTCTCTTCTGTCTCTATGATCAAGATCCAATAATCCAAAATGTATGGAGCTCTTGACGCTTGTTTATTCAAGTTTTAGAGCCTAAAATCTCCAGATCTGTTCTCTCTGTGCTTAGATCTTCATTCCCGGTAGGCTTCACCTCTCAGATTATCTTCCTTGTGTGCTTGCTTTTTTGCAGTTTTGCTAATGGCTTTCATTTTGAAATTTTGAAAGATTTGAGAGGATCGTGAAATCGGACCGATCCGGTCCGATTTTAAAAATTCAAAATTCGATTTTGACCCAAAACGAGTTTCAACCCTGAGTTAACACGTTTTGATGAGTCAACTCGCAAACTCGTATGAGTTTATGAGTTGACTCGCGAGTTTGACAACACTGGATGCACCATCACTCGATCATGTGACTTATTAAAATGATGTCATGTCATATCTTTGGCATGGTGTGGAGACATAAATAGCCCCTGAAGTCTTTGTGTCAATGGAAAGTATTAGAGTTGCTTCTCCGCCTTATAAGAGCCTTTACTAGTAGGGTTTATGTGTTTGTATGTGAACTTCCACATAAAATCACACTTTATTTTCATTGCATCTACCCCATAATACAACATGCGGTAATTAGGACATACATCATATTTCTCATAATTAGGTCCAAGTGGCCACATAAATTTCTTGGCATCATAAAAATTTGAAACCAAATTACCATCATCACGCATACAACTCTTAGCAAATTCAGTAAATTTGTTGAAAGCATTCAGAGTAAAATTTAAATTTTACTTCATATTAAGCAATTGTCACAAGCAGATAATTTTGATTGCTTGGTATAGTCATTCCACAAAGGTTCTTCTGCAACTTTCAACAATTTAAAAACATTAGATGCCTCTAGATTCGGAGTGTCCTTTATCACAACAGTACTACAAACCCTATTATTATAGTATGCATCACCATCCCCCATTACATCTAGAACCATGTTCCTATATGGATTTGCATCTCCCTTATCATTCACGACATGACTAATCCCTCCTGATGAAGGTCCGGACAATATATCTGTGACATAAGGCTCCCTATGTACAATCCAATTTTCATAAGAAGGTAAAAAACCTCTTATCAATAAGTGCTTTCAAACATCATCTTCTTTTTTGAAACTTTTGATTTTTGCATCTCACACAAGGACATTTAATTTTCCCCAGCGATATATTCTTATTAATTGAATATGGAAAATTGATAAATCTTCTAACACCCGTAATATATTCGAGGATTGAGACGACCACTTACGATACTGACGATACATCCACTCTTGATCATCCATTATAATCCAGTAGACATTATAGCATAAAAACATTTTAGAATGTTATAAATGTTATTTCATTTTGTATTACGCATAATGTAAATTAAAAATAATATGATTTTAATAATCAAAACATAATTTCTATTTTTTTTATTTCACAACTATAGCTTCATTTGCCTTTTTATTTCAAAATTAATTAGACTTTGCACGTTGAATTAGATTTACCCCAAGGCCCCTTTCTTTCTCTTTTTTTAAATATCTCCAACAATTCGATACTACATTCATTACTGTGCAAAGGGGACAACTATGTCTTCCTTGAGTTGAATCACTATCTCTAGTTTACTGATTATTAATGGCCAAGACAAAGAAAACAAAAGCCAACATCACAAATGCTTAAAACTACAACAACACATAGAGCAACAACACACACAACAATACTATACACAATAATATGTATTTAATCAATAGAAATACTAAAAACTAACGAAGGATCAAATTTTACAGGAAATAAAAACTATGGAGGATGAAATTGTAAGAGATTTCTAATTTTATAAATTATTTCAAATAAGATAAATCTTAAAAAAAATTAGGACCAAATCAAATGGAATAACAAATTAAAGGGTTGCTTTGAATTTTGGAAGGGCTACGCATGGAAACTAGGGACAAAGAAAAGAAGAAGAAGAAAGGTCATCAATGTCAAACTAAAAGGATGTTGGCAACACACATGGTCCTATCATGTAGAAGACAAACACTGCGCATGAAAGGTGGAGTTCGGTAATCGGACGACCCACATAGGCCACTCATTTGTTATTGTATTTGCTACATTAGTCAACAACTTTTTTTTAAAATAATATTTAATATTTCAAAAATACCAATTAATCAATTAAATGTTACCAAAAAGCCATGACGGAAAGAAGAAAGTCCATGAAAGATAGTTTAGTAGTTCTTATACTTTAAGGGTAATTAAGTAACTTTAAGGGTAATTATTTAAGTTTAGTAAAGAACCTTGCATGACAATTTTATTTTTTATATTTTATTTTAGGGATAGCTAAGTAAATTTACTTTGAAAAAAAATCTAATAGACTTGTGTGCCTTTAAATTTTGAAAATAACAATCAAATCATGTGAAAATACAATATTGTTTTCAATACCTAATTTTCAAAAAAAATATAATTAAAGAGCATATCCATCACTCCATTATTATAGTGAATGGTATTGCATATGTAAATGCAATACTGACATTTGTTTTTTTATTTGTTAATAAAAGAATTTCTCTTGTTATTATGATGTGAGTCATATCATTATAAAAAAAACATAATAGTATTGTGTATGTAAGGGTTAAGGCCTAAATGATGACATAATTATTGTACAACTTGTGGACTCACGAAACCGGGATAAAACTTGAAAATCTGTAAAATCAAGAGTTGACTCAGTAAAACCGGTCAAACTCGTGGACTCATAGAACTCGTACGTTGATGGTCTAAGACTCTCTCTGTTTACCAAGTAAACAACTTACTAAATGCCGACCCAGAAAATGTTGTTTCTTGGATTAAAATGGTAGATGGGTTTGCCAGAAGTGGAGATTTTGTGGTTACACGTAGAATGGGTTTTGTGAGGAAGCTTTGGATGCCTTTGGGAAGATGCAATAGGAGGGTTGAGAGCTTTGGATGTCTACTGGATGCTGGTAAAGATGTACATAACATGATACAATAGTATATTTGATGATTAGAATCCTCTCTCCCATTGATCAAAATAAAAGGCAAAAAGTTTTCTAGCATGTTCACTCGAGTTTTTCAAGTTCCTGAGTAAAAAGAGAAGGACCTAATTCATTGATCTGGCATAAGATTGCTACTGGCTTACTACTCAGAATGGCTTAATGGTGTCTGATAAAATGCTAACATCAAAATTTAAGCATATAGAGTTCACTAGTTAAAGAATCATTTGAGCATGGATTATGGGTGGATAATGAAGTTTATGCCCTTTAATTCAAATGAGCACTTTTTTTTTTTTTTTTTTATGAAAATAGAGTTGGTTTTATACTGCAACAAGCTGTTTGATGAAATGTTATCATGTAATGTGTTTCGAAGCTCTAGAAAAGTCACGTTTATGTAGGGAGGGGGACAAAGTCCCCCATGGATTAATGGGGGGAGAAGTGGGTTTTCTGTAATTTTCCTCAATTTCGAGTTTTTGGTTGGTATTGTCATCTATGCATTAGGAAACTAAGTGCTAGACAATGTGAACCTTGGTCATTAGTTTTTGAGTGATCTGCTACGACAAGGTGCAGGCTGTTGTGACTTTTAATTACAAGAATTTGATGTTGCAACATGGTTAGATCTTGTTGATGTGTGTAATTTGTATAGCCATGGGAAAAAAGGTTAGTTAATACCTCAATTAAGGCTCTGGCAACAGAGCACATAAAAAGAAATGGTTTGTAGGTAAAGATGGGTGAAGTTTTTAGTTAATTTTTAGAAATGAATGATGGTTTTTTTTTCTAAGTTGTGATGTAAAATGTAGCTATCTCGAGTGAGTTAAAGTTAGAGTATTTGGAAAAGGTACTTTTTCCTTGCTTAGAATCTGCAATTCTCTATGTTTGACTGCAAATGAGAAAATTTGGCATTAAGGGAGGCAAATGTTTCATATTTGTTGTTGTTTTTGTGGTAGTTTTGGGGAATGAATTGTGGATATGAGAGCTTTTTTAGATTAAACCGTGAGATGTAAAGAATGTTAATTTCAAGGTGTGAGGAATAGTTTCATTAATAGTAATTGTACTAGTGAATGATATTATGTAAACGCAAACAAAGCTATTATCTTTGTCATTTGTCGATACTTGCTTTGTATAAGAACTCTTTTGTTGGATTATCATTGCTGCATTTACGTGTGAAAGTGAGAATGGTTTTAAAGGTTTTCGTTTGTGTCCTTTTTTTTAATGGACTAAAATAAATTCATCGACGTAATATACTAGGGATATCTTGCAATTCGATCATCTCCTTAGTTCGGGAACATGTATCAACATAATGTATTTCTGATTTGTTTTCTGCTGTGTTTATAAATGTATTTCAGATTTGGGTGCTGATTGTTTGTTTCTTCTCTAACATATTATATTGATTTTTTGAATTGCAGATTACATGGCATTCGAGAAATTCTATGGACAATCAAAAGAGCCCCATGAGGCTTGAATCATGAAGAACATGCTCTTTGGCAACGCTGTAATGACATGATGCTTTCATGGATTCTGAATTCTCTTGAGCCAGAATTAGCTGATTATGTCCTGTCACGCAACACCCCTCAGAGCTGTAAATAGTTCGTCTCTGGTTTGATGATCCTGTTTTTTCTACATTAAACACATGTATGAGTATGATATCAACTGAGTTGCACCGTATACCATCTAATTTTCTGGCAATGCAGATCTGTTATTAATGGTTTGTATCATTACAATGGAGGGCAGCGAATGTTGAGACGATGGCCCATTAGAGGATTTGATTACAATTTTTTTTTAAATTTCGGAGCTCTAAAGTGGTGTATAATCATTCATCCAAAATTACATTTCGGAGCTGTATAAACTCGAAGCAGTTAAAGACTTGTCAATGAAATTTTTTAACATGAAATTTGGTCGTTAATATATTTAATTTCAAACAAAAACAAATTGAAAGATGAGCTAGTCAAATGCCCAGCGGTTGGATGAGGCTATCAATCTCTGCTCTGCAAATAGAGTGATCCCACACATCAGCTAGTCAAATATATGTTTCATATGACGCAGCCTTCGAATCCAGAGAGACTGCTTAAAATAATATATTCATGTCCAAGCAGATTGGAGGATCAAAAATGAAATTGCTGATATAAACGGTCAAACCAAGTAAGCAAAATACTCTGTTGTTGAGGCAATGGAAGGGTGAGAATTGTCCATCTTCCACCAGTTTCTTATCCACAGATCCTTGTCATCCACGCAAAGTGAGCTTCCATCCAGCAAAGAAAACCTGCTATCTTTTGGCACCAAGATATGTCCTCTCCCAACTGCAATGCATAGTTGTGCAGTAATCTCGCCGATTTCATGTGGTTGGAATTCTAGAATGGAGAAGGGCAAGCTCCTTAGAATGTCAGCGCCCATAATTTCACAAAATCATCTCCGATTAGAATGTCAGCGCCCATAATTTCACAAAATCATCTCCGATTAGAATGTCAGCGCATATTCTCAGCTTCTTGACCTACCTGGGAACCCCTCCATCGACCCTGCATGCCAGTAACTTCAGAATAAGACATCTGTAGCAGAGAGAAAGAATAAAGGGAGACATGTATGCCAGTAACTCTAAATAACCTGTGGTTTATTTGACCGTAGATCTAGTTAGGAAATAATTAATCCTAGCCATTGATCTGCAGTATAAAAGAAAAGCTGGCTTGACCGGCCTCTGAGTTAGGAAACTCAGAGTGAAAATAATTAATCCTAGTTAGGAAACTCTCTCTCTCTCCTTTTCTTGAGAAACACACCAGAGTGAAAAGAAAAAAAAGACAGAGTTGGCAAGAAGGCCAGAGGTGCAAACCCCGTTTCTTGCTTTTCTTTTTCTTTTTGTTGTAGACAGAGTTGCGTGCATATTTTATTAGAGGGGTTTTCATTTTTGTTGATGGCTTTTAATACATCTCTTGTACAAGGACTACCAGACTGACCACAAGTTCACTCTAACTACGTTCTCTCCTACTGGTGCTGTAAGTGGTTTCTTTTTCCTTTTTTTTATGCCTATTCCTTTTCTCGTTCATTTTACCTAGTTTTTTGTCTCATTCTTCTGCTTCTCATTGTATTTTTTTTTCTCTTAAATTTTTCCGTAACCCTTTTGTTTATAATGCCCACACAGTGTTAATGTTTTAAGAGTTGGGGTAGAAGATATAATTGTGGAGGAGAAGTGGGTTTTCTTTAGTTTTCCTCGATTTCGAGTTGTAGACATTGATCTGCAGTATAAAAGAAAAGCTGGCTTGACCGGCCTCTGAGTTAGGAAACTCAGAGTGAAAATAATTAATCCTAGTTAGGAAACTCTCTCTCTCTCCTTTTCTTGAGAAACACACCAGAGTGAAAAGAAAAAAAAGACAGAGTTGGCAAGAAGGCCAGAGGTGCAAACCCCGTTTCTTGCTTTTCTTTTTCTTTTTGTTGTAGACAGAGTTGCGTGCATATTTTATTAGAGGGGTTTTCATTTTTGTTGATGGCTTTTAATACATCTCTTGTACAAGGACTGACTACCAGACTGACCACAAGTTCACTCTAACTACGTTCTCTTCTAGTGGTGCTGTAAGTGGTTTCTTTTTCCTTTTTTTTTTATGCCTATTCCTTTTCTCGTTCATTTTACCTAGTTTTTTGTCTCATTCTTCTGCTTCTCATTGTATTTTTTTTTCTCTTAAATTTTTCCGTAACCCTTTTGTTTATAATGCCCACACAGTGTTAATGTTTTAAGAGTTGGGGTAGAAGATATAATTGTGGAGGAGAAGTGGGTTTTCTTTAGTTTTCCTCGATTTCGAGTTTTTGTTTAGTATTGTCATCTATGCATTAGGAAACTAATTTGCTGGACAATGTCAACCTCGGTCATTAGTTTTTGAATGATCTGCCAGACCAAACCATGTAAATTAGTAGTATATGTAGTCTGACTGAATTCCAGTCTTGTTCTTGCACTTGTAAATCTTGATTGTATCACTGGGATGTCACTATTTATAGCATAAAAATTTTAGTAATTCATTTTCTGTTGGTGGATTTCAGAAGGGATTTGTCATGGTAGATTTTGTTATCTCCATCCCATTTTAATTTGTTGACAAATTTTTTTCTTCTGTTTTCTTTTTCTCATTATTTTGCAGACTATCACATCCTCTGGAACGAAGAAAGGTGAGTTCCTTGCTGCTGATGTCAATACTCAGCTGAAGAACAAGAATATCATTACTGATATCAAAGTGGACACGAGTTCCAATGTAAGATAGTTAGTCCTCTTTATAGTCTTCTTCATGCTTTACTGTGAACCGGATTTTATATTTATGGCTCTACAGACTTGTTGCTGCTATTGGACATTTAGCCAACTTTATGTTATTATTGATTCAACATGTCATCAAGAGTGTATATTTGCATGATATGTTGAGATTGAGATAGGAAAGGAGCTCATGCTTGATCCATAGTCTGTCTGTTACTTTTATATGTATTCAGTAATTTCTTGTGCTGTGTAACCATAGTTAAGGTTAGTAGCATAAGATTTTTTACAATGGTATCCATTCTCATATAATGTGCTTTGTTATTTTGTCAACTTATTAGTTTCTTTAGTCAACCTGGGTTTTTTCTGTTGCTGTCTTTGTCAACTCTTTGGCATGGACGCTGCTTGTGCTTTTCTATTGTTTTTGAATATTTGATTCTTTGGCTTTTTGGATTAACTAAATCAAGTTCTTTTTTTTGTTTCCTCATCCCCGAAGTCTTGGTTGCTTGCTTATGTAGATTTGGTTTCTTTAACACTACACCCATCTCCTTGATTTCTTTCGCTGCTCATCCATACAAATGCCCATGACAGTGCACTGTGTTTTTTTTAGAGTGGGATTTCATTGTGTGGTTGTTTTAAATATTATGCTGCAGACATTTCATCTACTCTATTAAAAGTACTCAATGCCATTATATGCTTTTGTCGTGCCCTTACATTTTATTTCCTCCTGGAACTTTTACAAACCATTACTGCAGGTTTTTGTATATGATGCAATTAGCCACTTCATTGGGAATGACTCAGGCCTCTCTATCTCATGTTTTTCATGGTAACATTTGCATTATTTATTTGTTACAGAATCACTTATTTCAAACCCTTTTTGGATGCATTGTTTGGTGTGGGCAGCAACATGAGACTCCCCCATCACCAGAAATTGGCCATCCTTTGCATTTTCACTCCTTTTCTGGTTCAATCTTTGTGGCTTTGTATGACTTGAAATTGTTGATCTCGAGACAAAGTCTTACTCTTTTGCTAGGTTGTTGCCCATGCTGTACATAAATTTTAAGCTCTTTTGCATTGCTTTGTCATGCTAAGTACGTTTTCATATAATATAAATCTTGTTTGATCAACTACTTAAATGAAGATTATGGCTATTTCCTGCTTTTTTTATATATATGTTGATCAACTACTTAAACAACATAAATTCGCTTAAATGTTCAAAGGTGGCCACTGTGTAGCACAAACAACCTATGTAGTTCAAAGGTATCCACTGTGTAGCACAAACAACCAATCTAGTTCTCTACCTAGAAGGCACCGAGCCATTTGTTTTAGTTTTTTGCACCATTATCTCCATATCCTTTTTAATTTTGACAGTTCTGTATCTACCATTGCTTCTTTTGTTTTATTTTGTGCAGATAAGATTTTGAGCGCATGGTCTAGGATGCAGATTTTGTCTTTTCAAGAGCATGCACTTGAACAACGATCATCATTGCATGATGCTTTTTGAAGCTGCAGTCTTATATTTTTTATGGTACGCAGTTCTTACGTCTTTAATTGAGGTATGGTCTGATATTTAAATACCACGCTCACTAGACCCTTTTAGTTTTTGAATGGAAAATAGAGTCTATATATGCTTTTCGTGTACTTAAGGAAACTAACTTGCCATTGCTTGGGTTGCATCCTTTCATTTTCAACGTAGTGCACTATACTAAGGCATTGATTGTTTTTTACTGGTTCTAGTTTTAGGCCTAAGCTCTCTTTTAATAGTTCTTCCAAATTCATGTATAAGCAAATACCATCATTGCCTATTCCTCATTGGCTCGTGTTTTCTTCATGCATATTGCATTTTTCCTTAAACCAATCTATTAGGTTCTTATAATTAAATACATACTAGGCAAAAAGGTGCTTTCTAGCTTTTGCTTTTTATTGTTATTTGTATTGTCCGTTGCAGCTTGTACTTTAACTGTGCTTTGATTATTTTTTTCTTCTTCTTTAAGGATTAAGTTATCTATTTCCAAGGCCAATCAAATGATGACGGTATCCATAACTATCTAAGCACCAAATAACTTGTCCTTTCATTTTATATGATTATTATAAAAAAAAAGGTATGTTTGTGACTTGCTCTTTCATTTTATATAATTATTATTAGACGATGGTATGTTTTGCATTTTTTTCAAGGAGATCCTGCCAAGTGTCATAAGATGAGAATGAAGTAGCTGAAGGAGGGTGTTTAGTCGTCAAATAGAGTCTTATGATGTTACCATGAAAACTCTATTCGTTCAGCTATTTTCTTGCATTTTATTTTTGAACTTGTTACAAATGTTATACGAGGATAAGGATTTTCACGACAACTTACAACATGCTCCCTCATTTTGATGAAAACTTATAGTTTCAACTTCTTACATCAAGTCTAAGTTTTTCTCCCCCTCTAGGTTACGACTGGTTATTTTTATTCAATTTATGAATTGACATTGATCTGGATTCTTTATGGTTTCATGAGTACTCGTATGGAGTAAGATTGTCAAATTGATGGGATTTTTTCTTTTTTGCATGATCCTTTTCTTTTTGTGTTTTAATCTTTATGTCTCGCTTTAGAATTCTGAGTTTAGGATAGCATCAAGCATTAAACTTTTATTTTTTTGACTATAGGATGGCATCAAGTATCAAGGAATGCCATAATGCCAACTAGTAGCTTAGGAGATGCTTTACAAAGAGGAATTATGTTTCTTTTCCATTACTTGCATGATCTATCGTTGTTCCTTTCCATTAAACTTTCTTTCTTTGAACATTTTGTTTATTTTTTTTATTTTTGTCGATGTTTCTGAACTAATGTTTGCAAGAATGCTTGGCCTGATGTTTTGTGATTTTATTCTTACAATTTAATCCTTATAATAAAAGTATGAATTTGTCAAGCCAAGGAGTGGTTGATGTATTGCCTAGCCATTCCATGCTTACTATTGAAGTCTTTATTTTTCAGGTTGTCGTGCTAGGAGTAATGAGTGTTGACTATTCCTCATTTGCTCCTTTCTCTAAAACTAGTGTTTTAGGTTCTTTTCATTAAATAAATATCAGGTAACCGAGAGGTCTTTTGAGATTTGATTTATCACAGTATAGGGTGTCGACGACAAGACTAATCGTTTGATTTCAGGTTGTGGTAGCCCCTCTCCTCTTGTTTTGATTTCTTTTTAATTTTGACAGTTTTGTATCTACCATTTGCTTCTTTTGTTGTATTTTGTGCAGATAAGATTTGAGTGCATGGTCGAGGATGCAGATTTTGTCTTCTCAAGAGCATGCACTTGAACAACGATCATCATTGCATGATGCTTTTGGAAGCTGTGGTCTTATATTTTTTATGGTACGCGGTTCTTACGTCTTTAATGGAGGTATGGTCTGATATTTAAATGCCACGCTCACTAGACCCTTTTAGTTTTTGAATGGAAAATAGAGTTTGTATATGCTTTTCGTGTACTTAAGGAAATTAACTTGCCATTGCTTGGGTTGCATCCTTTCATTTTCAACGTAGTGCACTATACTAAGGCATTGATTGTGTTTTACTGGTTCTAGTTTTAGGTCTAAGCTCTGTTTTAATAGTTCTTCCAATTTCATGTATAAGCAAATACCATCATTGCCTATTCCTCATTTGCTCGTGTTTTCTTCATGCATATTGCATTTTTCCTTAAACCAATGTATTAGGTTCTTATAATTAAATACATACTAGGCAACAAAGTGCTTTCTAGCTTTTGATTTTTATTGTTATTTGTATTGTCCGTTGTAGCTTGTACCTTAACTGTGCTTTGATTGTTTTTTTCTTCTTCTTTAAGGATTAAGTTATCTGTTTCCAAGGGCAATCAAATGATGACGGTATCCATAACTATCTGAGCACCAAATAACTTGTCCTTTCATTTTATATGATTATTATCGAAAAAAGGTATGTTTGTGACTTGCTCTTTCAATTTATATGATTATTATTAGATGAAGGTATGTTTTGCATTTTTTTCAAGGAGATAATGCCAAGTGTCATAAGATGAGGATGAACTAGAAGTAGTGGGGTGTTTAGTCGTCAAATAGAGTCTTATGATGTTACCATGAAAACTCTATTCGTTCAGCTATTTTCTTGCATTTTATTTTTGAACTTGTTACAAATGTTATAGGAGGATAAGGATTTTCACGACAACTTACAACATGCTCCCTCATTTTGATGAAAACTTATAGTTTCAACTTCTTACATCAAGTCTAAGTTTTTCTCCTCCTCTGGGTTTACGGCTGCTTATTTTTATTCAATTTATGAATTGATATTGATCTGGATTCCTTATGGTTTCATGAGTACTCGTATGGAGTAAGATTGTCAATTTGATGGGATTTTTTCTTTTTTGCGTCCATCTCATGGATGAAAATTTTTGGAGCTTAGTGTTTGATCATTTTGCGGGGGTCGTATAAGAGTTCTAAGGTGTAAGGAACATTCAAGGTCTTCAGTTTTTTTGAGTGTTTAATTCATTACATGCTCCTTTTCTTTTTGTGTTTTAATCTTTATGTCTCGCTTTAGAATTCTGAGTTTAGGATAGCATCAAGCATTAAACTTTTATTTTTTGACTATAGGATGGCATCAAGTATCAAGGAATGCCATAAAGCCAACTAGTAGCTTAGGAGATGCTTTACATAGAGGAATTATGTTTCTTTTCCATTACTTTCATGATCTATCATTGTTCCTTTCCATTAAACTTTCTTTCTTTGAACATTTTGTTTATTTTTTTTATTTTTGTCGATGTTTCTGAACTAATGTTTGCAAGAATGTTTGGCCTGATGTTTTGTAATTTTATTCTTACAATTTAATCCTTATAATAAAAGTATGAATTTGTCAAGCCAAGGAGTGGTTGATGTATTGCCTAGCCATTCCATGCTTACTATTGAAGTCTTTATTTTTCAGGTTGTCGTGCCAGGAGTAAAGAGTGTTGGCCATTCCTCATTTGCTCATTTTTTCTAAAACTAGTGTTTTAGGTTCTTTTCATTAAATAAATATCGAGTAGCAGAGAGGTCTTTTGAGATTTGATTTATCACCCAGTATAGAGTGTCGACGACAAGATTAATCGTTTGATTTCGGGTTACAGTAGCCCCTCTCCTCTTGTTTTCATTTCTTCTTAATTTTGACAGTTCTGTATCTACCATTTGCTTCTTTTGTTGTATCTTGTGCAGATAAGATTTTGAGTGCATGGTCTAGGATTCAGATTTTGTCTTCTCAAGAGCATGCACTTGAACAACGATCATCATTGCATGATGCTTTTGGAAAGGCTGCGGTCTTATATTTTTTTATGAGTGCAGCGGTTCTTACGTCTTTAATGGAGGTATGGTCGATATTTAAATGCCACGCTCACTAGACCCTTTTAGTTTTTGAATGGAAAATAGAGTCTATATATGCTTTTCGTGTACTTAAGGAAATTAACTTGCCATTGCTTGGGTTGCATCCTTTCATTTTCAACGTAGTGCACTATACTAAGGCATTGATTGTGTTTTTACTTGGTTCTAGTTTTAGGCCTAAGCTCTGTTTTAATAGTTCTTCCAATTTCATGTATAAGCAAATACCATCATTGCCTATTCCTCATTTGCTCGTGTTTTCTTCATGCATATTGCATTTTTCCTTAAACCAATCTATTAGGTTCTTATAATTAAATACATACTAGGCAACAAAAGTGCTTTCTAGCTTTTGATTTTTATTGTTATTTGTATTGTCCGTTGCGGCTTGTACCTTTAAGCGTGCTTTGATTGTTTTTTTCTTCTTCTTTAAGGATTAAGTTATCTGTTTCCAAGGGCAATCAAATGATGACGGTATCCATAACTATCTGAGCACCAAATAACTTGTCCTTTCATTTTATATGATTATTATCAAAAAAAAAGGTATGTTTGTGACTTGCTCTTTCATTTTATATGATTATTATTAGATGAAGGTATGTTTTGCATTTTTTTCAAGGAGATCACGCCAAGTGTCATAAGATGAGGATGAACTAGCGAGTAGGGTGTTTAGTAGTCAAATAGAGTCTTATGATGTTACCATGAAAACTCTAATCGTTCAGCTATTGTCTTGCATTTTATTTTTTAACTTGTTACAAATGTTATACGAGGATAAGGATTTTCACGACAACTTACAACATGCTCCCTCATTTTGATGAAAACTTATAGTTTCAACTTCTTACATCAAGTCTAAGTTTCTCTCCCCCTCTGGGTTACGGCTGGTTATTTTTATTCAATTTATGAATTGATATTGATCTGGATTCCTTATGGTTTCATGAGTACTCGTATGGAGTAAGATTGTCAAGTTGATGGGATTTTTTCTTTTTTGCGTCCATCTCATGGATGAAAATTTTTGGAGCTTAGTGTTTGATCATTTTGCGGGGGTCGTATAAGAGTTCTAAGGTGTAAGGAACATTCAAGGTCTTCAGTTTTTTTGAGTGTTTAATTCATTACATGCTACTTTTCTTTTTGTGTTTTAATCTTTATGTCTCGCTTTAGAATTCTGAGTTTAGGATAGCATCAAGCATTAAACTTTTATTTTTTGACTATAGGATGGCATCAAGTATCAAGGAATGCCATAAAGCCAACTAGTAGCTTAGGAGATGCTTTACATAGAGGAATTATGTTTCTTTTCCATTACTTTCATGATCTATCATTGTTCCTTTCCATTAAACTTTCTTTCTTTGAACATTTTGTTTATTTTTTTTTTTATTTTTTTTGTCGATGTTTCTGAACTAATGTTTGCAAGAATGTTTGGCCTGATGTTTTGTAATTTTATTCTTACAATTTAATCCTTATAATAAAAGTATGAATTTGTCAAGCCAAGGAGTGGTTGATGTATTGCCTAGCCATTCCATGCTTACTATTGAAGTCTTTATTTTTCAGGTTGTCGTGCCAGGAGTAATGAGTGTTGACTATTCCTCATTTGCTCATTTTTCTAAAACTAGTGTTTTAGGTTCTTTTCATTAAATAAATATCAGGTAACCGAGAGGTCTTTTGAGATTTGATTTATCACCGTATAGGGTGTCGACGACAAGATTAATCGTTTGATTTCAGGTTCTGGTAGCCCCTCTCCTCTTGTTTTCATTTCTTCTTAATTTTGACAGTTCTGTATCTACCATTTGCTTCTTTTGTTGTATCTTGTGCAGATAAGATTTTGAGTGCATGGTCTAGGATTCAGATTTTGTCTTCTCAGGAGCATGCACTTGAACAACGATCATCATTGCATGATGCTTTTGGAAGCTGCAGTCTTATATTTTTTTATGAGTGCAGCGGTTCTTACGTCTTTGATGGAGGTATGGTCTGATATTTAAATGCCACGCTCACTAGACCCTTTTAGTTTTTGAATGGAAAATAGAGTCTATATATGCTTTTCGTGTACTTAAGGAAATTAACTTGCCATTGCTTGGGTTGCATCCTTTCATTTTCAACGTAGTGCACTATACTAAGGCATTGATTGTGTTTTACTGGTTCTAGTTTTAGGCCTAAGCTCTGTTTTAATAGTTCTTCCAATTTCATGTATAAGCAAATACCATCATTGCCTATTCCTCATTTGCTCGTGTTTTCTTCATGCATATTGCATTTTTCCTTAAACCAATCTATTAGGTTCTTATAATTAAATACATACTAGGCAAAAAAGTGCTTTCTAGCTTTTGATTTTTATTGTTATTTGTATTGTCCGTTGCAGCTTGTACCTTAACTGTGCTTTGATTGTTTTTTTCTTCTTCTTTAAGGATTAAGTTATCTGTTTCCAAGGGCAATCAAATGATGACGGTATCCATAACTATCTGAGCACCAAATAACTTGTCCTTTCATTTTATATGATTATTATCGAAAAAAGGTATGTTTGTGACTTGCTCTTTCATTTTATATGATTATTATTAGATGAAGGTATGTTTTGCATTTTTTTCAAGGAGATCCTGCCAAGTGTCATAAGATGAGGATGAACTAGCAGAAGTAGGGTGTTTAGTAGTCAAATAGAGTCTTATGATGTTACCATGAAAACTCTATTCGTTCAGCTATTGTCTTGCATTTTATTTTTTAACTTGTTACAAATGTTATACGAGGATAAGGATTTTCACGACAACTTACAACATGCTCCCTCATTTTGATGAAAACTTATAGTTTCAACTTCTTACATCAAGTCTAAGTTTTTCTCCCCCTCTGGGTTACGACTGGTTATTTTTATTCAATTTATGAATTGATATTGATCTGGATTCCTTATGGTTTCATGAGTACTCGTGTGGAGTAAGATTGTCAAATTGATGGGATTTTTTCTTTTTTGCGTCCATCTCATGGATGAAAATTTTTGGAGCTTAGTGTTTGATCATTTTGCGGGGGTCGTATAAGAGTTCTAAGGTGTAAGGAACATTCAAGGTCTTCAGTTTTTTTGAGTGTTTAATTCATTACATGCTCCTTTTCTTTTTGTGTTTTAATCTTTATGTCTCGCTTTAGAATTCTGAGTTTAGGATAGCATCAAGCATTAAACTTTTATTTTTTGACTATAGGATGGCATCAAGTATCAAGGAATGCCATAAAGCCAACTAGCAGCTTAGGAGATGCTTTACAAAGAGGAATTATGTTTCTTTTCCATTACTTTCATGATCTATCATTGTTCCTTTCCATTAAACTTTCTTTCTTTGAACATTTTGTTTATTTTTTTTTTTATTTTTGTCGATGTTTCTGAACTAATGTTTGCAAGAATGCTGGGCCTGATGTTTTGTAATTTTATTCTTACAATTTAATCCTTATAATAAAAGTATGAATTTGTCAAGCCAAGGAGTGGTTGATGTATTGCCTAGCCATTCCATGCTTACTATTGAAGTCTTTATTTTTCAGGTTGTCGTGCCAGGAGTAATGAGTGTTGACTATTCCTCATTTGCTCCTTTTTCTAAAACTAGTGTTTTAGGTTCTTTTCATTAAATAAATATCGAGTAGCAGAGAGGTCTTTTGAGATTTGATTTATCACAGTATAGGGTGTCGACGACAAGATTAATCGTTTGATTTCAGGTTCTGGTAGCCCCTCTCCTCTTGTTTTCATTTCTTCTTAATTTTGACAGTTCTGTATCTACCATTTGCTTCTTTTGTTGTATCTTGTGCAGATAAGATTTTGAGTGCATGGTCTAGGATTCAGATTTTGTCTTCTCGAGAGCATGCACTTGAACAACGATCATCATTGCATGATGCTTTTGGAAAGCTGCGATCTTATATTTTTTTATGAGTGCAGCGGTTCTTACGTCTTTAATGGAGGTATGGTCTGATATTTAAATACCACGCTCACTAGACCCTTTTAGTTTTTGAATGGAAAACAGAGTCTATATATGCTTTTCGTGTACTTAAGGAAATTAACTTGCCATTGCTTGGGTTGCATCCTTTCATTTTCAACGTAGTGCACTATACTAAGGCATTGATTGTTTTTTACTGGTTCTAGTTTTAGGCCTAAGCTCTCGTTTAATAGTTCTTCCAATTTCATGTATAAGCAAATACCATCATTGCCTATTCCTCATTTGCTCGTGTTTTTTCATGCATATTGCATTTTTCCTTAAACCAATCTATTAGGTTCTTATAATTAAATACATACTAGGCAAAAAGGTGCTTTCTAGCTTTTGCTTTTTATTGTTATTTGTATTGTCCGTTGCAGCTTGTACCTTAACTGTGCTTTGATTGTTTTTTTCTTCTTCTTTAAGGATTAAGTTATCTGTTTCCAAGGGCAATCAAATGATGACGGTATCCATAACTATCTGAGCACCAAATAACTTGTCCTTTCATTTTATATGATTATTATCGAAAAAAGGTATGTTTGTGACTTGCTCTTTCATTTTATATGATTATTATTAGATGAAGGTATGTTTTGCATTTTTTTCAAGGAGATCCTGCCAAGTGTCATAAGATGAGGATGAACTAGCGAAGTAGGGTGTTTAGTAGTCAAATAGAGTCTTATGATGTTACCATGAAAACTCTAATCGTTCAGCTATTGTCTTGCATTTTATTTTTTAACTTGTTACAAATGTTATACGAGGATAAGGATTTTCACGACAACTTACAACATGCTCCCTCATTTTGATGAAAACTTATAGTTTCAACTTCTTACATCAAGTCTAAGTTTCTCCCCCCCTACGGGTTACAGTTTGGTTATTTTTATTCAATTTATGAATTGATATTGATCTCGGATTCCTTATGGTTTCATGAGTACTCGTATGGAGTAAGATTGTCAAAGTTGATGGGATTTTTTTCTTTTTTGCGTCCATCTCATGGATGAAAATTTTTTAGAGCTTAGTGTTTGATCATTTTGCGGGGAGTCGTATAAGAGTTCTAAGGTGTAAGGAACATTCAAGGTCTTCAGTTTTTTTGAGTGTTTAATTCATTACATGCTCCTTTTCTTTTTGTGTTTTAATCTTTATGTCTCGCTTTAGAATTCTGAGTTTAGGATAGCATCAAGCATTAAACTTTTATTTTTTGACTATAGGATGGCATCAAGTATCAAGGAATGCCATAAAGCCAACTAGTAGCTTAGGAGATGCTTTACATAGAGGAATTATGTTTCTTTTCCATTACTTTCATGATCTATCATTGTTCCTTTCCATTAAACTTTCTTTCTTTGAACATTTTGTTTATTTTTTTCTTATTTTTGTCGATGTTTCTGAACTAATGTTTGCAAGAATGTTTGGCCTGATGTTTTGTAATTTTATTCTTACAATTTAATCCTTATAATAAAAGTATGAATTTGTCAAGCCAAGGAGTGGTTGATGTATTGCCTAGCCATTCCATGCTTACTATTGAAGTCTTTATTTTTTCGGGTTGTCGTGCCGGGGAGTAATGAGTGTTGACTATTCCTCATTTGCTCATTTTTTCTAAAACTAGTGTTTTAGGTTCTTTTCATTAAATAAATATCGAGTAGCAGAGAGGTCTTTTGAGATTTGATTTATCACAGTATAGGGTGTCGACGACAAGATTAATCGTTTGATTTCAGGTTCTGGTAGCCCCTCTCCTCTTGTTTTCATTTCTTTTAAATTTTGACAGTTCTGTATCTACCATTTGCTTCTTTTGTTGTATCTTGTGCAGATAAGATTTTGAGTGCATGGTCTAGGATTCAGATTTTGTCTTCTCAAGAGCATGCACTTGAACAACGATCATCATTGCATGATGCTTTTGGAAGGCTGCGATCTTATATTTTTTATGAGTACAGCGGTTCTTACGTCTTTAATGGAGGTATGGTCTGATATTTAAATGCCACGCTCACTAGACCCTTTTAGTTTTTGAATGGAAAATAGAGTCTATATATGCTTTTCGTGTACTTAAGGAAATTAACTTGCCATTGCTTGGGTTGCATCCTTTCATTTTCAACGTAGTGCACTATACTAAGGCATTGATTGTGTTTTACTGGTTCTAGTTTTAGGCCTAAGCTCTGTTTTAATAGTTCTTCCAATTTCATGTATAAGCAAATACCATCATTGCCTATTCCTCATTTGCTCGTGTTTTCTTCATGCATATTGCATTTTTCCTTAAACCAATCTATTAGGTTCTTATAATTAAATACATACTAGGCAAAAAAGTGCTGTCTAGCTTTTGATTTTTATTGTTATTTGTATTGTCCGTTGCAGCTTGTACCTTAACTGTGCTTTGATTGTTTTGTTCTTCTTCTTTAAGGATTAAGTTATCTGTTTCCAAGGGCAATCAAATGATGACGGTATCCATAACTATCTGAGCACCAAATAACTTGTCCTTTCATTTTATATGATTATTATCGAAAAAAAGGTATGTTTGTGACTTGCTCTTTCATTTTATATGATTATTATTAGATGAAGGTATGTTTTGCATTTTTTTCAAGGAGATCCTGCCAAGTGTCATAAGATGAGGATGAACTAGCAGAAGTAGGGTGTTTAGTAGTCAAATAGAGTCTTATGATGTTACCATGAAAACTCTAATCGTTCAGCTATTGTCTTGCATTTTATTTTTTAACTTGTTACAAATGTTATACGAGGATAAGGATTTTCACGACAACTTACAACATGCTCCCTCATTTTGATGAAAACTTATAGTTTCAACTTCTTACATCAAGTCTAAGTTTCTCTCCCCCTCTGGGTTACAGCTAGTTATTTTTATTCAATTTATGAATTGATATTGATCTGGATTCCTTATGGTTTCATGAGTACTCGTATGGAGTAAGATTGTCAAGTTGATGGGATTTTTTCTTTTTTGCGTCCATCTCATGGATGAAAATTTTTTGGAGCTTAGTGTTTGATCATTTTGCGGGGGTCGTATAAGAGTTCTAAGGTGTAAGGAACATTCAAGGTCTTCAGTTTTTTTGAGTGTTTAATTCATTACATGCTACTTTTCTTTTTGTGTTTTAATCTTTATGTCTCGCTTTAGAATTCTGAGTTTAGGATAGCATCAAGCATTAAACTTTTATTTTTTGACTATAGGATGGCATCAAGTATCAAGGAATGCCATAAAGCCAACTAGTAGCTTAGGAGATGCTTTACATAGAGGAATTATGTTTCTTTTCCATTACTTTCATGATCTATCATTGTTCCTTTCCATTAAACTTTCTTTCTTTGAACATTTTGTTTATTTTTTTTCTTATTTTTGTCGATGTTTCTGAACTAATGTTTGCAAGAATGTTTGGCCTGATGTTTTGTAATTTTATTCTTACAATTTAATCCTTATAATAAAAGTATGAATTTGTCAAGCCAAGGAGTGGTTGATGTATTGCCTAGCCATTCCATGCTTACTATTGAAGTCTTTATTTTTCAGGTTGTCGTGCCGGGGAGTAATGAGTGTTGACTATTCCTCATTTGCTCATTTTTTCTAAAACTAGTGTTTTAGGTTCTTTTCATTAAATAAATATCGAGTAGCGAGAGGTCTTTTGAGATTTGATTTATGACGGTATAGGGTGTCGACGACAAGACTAATCGTTTGATTTCAGGTTATGGTAGCCCCTCTCCTCTTGTTTTCATTTCTTTTTAATTTTGACAGTTTTGTATCTACCATTTGCTTCTTTTGTTTTATTTTGTGCAGATAAGATTTTGAGTGCATGGTCTAGGATGCAGATTTTGTCTTTTCAAGAGCATGCACTTGAACAACGATCATCATTGCATGATGCTTTTGGAAAGGCTGTGGTCTTATATTTTTTTATGAGTGCAGCGGTTCTTACGTCTTTAATGGAGGTATGGTCTGATATTTAAATGCCACGCTCACTAGACCCTTTTAGTTTTTGAATGGAAAATAGAGTCTATATATGCTTTTCGTGTACTTAAGGAAATTAACTTGCCATTGCTTGGGTTGCATCCTTTCATCTTCAACGTAGTGCACTATACTAAGGCATTGATTGTTTTTCACTGGTTCTAGTTTTAGGCCTAAGCTCTCTTTTAATAGTTCTTCCAATTTCATGTATAAGCAAATACTATCATTGCCTATTCCTCATTTGCTCGTGTTTTCTTCATGCATATTTCATTTTTCCTTAAACCAATCTATTAGGTTCTTATAATTAAATACATACTAGGCAAAAAAGTGCTTTCTAGCTTTTTGATTTTTTATTGTTATTTGTATTGTCCGTTGCAGCTTGTACCTTTAAGCGTGCTTTGATTGTTTTTCTTCTTCTTCTTTAAGGATTAAGTTATCTGTTTCCAAGGGCAATCAAATGATGACGGTATCCATAACTATCTAAGCACCAAATAACTTGTCCTTTCATTTTTATATGATTATTATCGAAAAAAAAGGTATGTTTGTGACTTGCTCTTTCATTTTATATAATTATTATTAGATGAAGGTATGTTTTGCATTTTTTTCAAGGAGATCCTGCCAAGTGTCATAAGATGAGGATGAACTAGCAGAAGTAGGGTGTTTAGTAGTCAAATAGAGTCTTATGATGTTACCATGAAAACTCTATTCGTTCAGCTATTGTCTTGCATTTTATTTTTTAACTTGTTACAAATGTTATACGAGGATAAGGATTTTCACGACAACTTACAACATGCTCCCTCATTTTGATGAAAACTTATAGTTTCAACTTCTTACATCAAGTCTAAGTTTTCTCCCCCCTACGGGTTACAGTTTAGTTATTTTTATTCAATTTATGAATTGATATTGATCTGGATTCCTTATGGTTTCATGAGTACTCGTGTGGAGTAAGATTGTCAAATTGATGGGATTTTTTCTTTTTTGCATCCATCTCATGGATGAAAATTTTTGGAGCTTAGTGTTTGATCATTTTGCGGGGGTCGTATAAGAGTTCTAAGGTGTAAGGAACATTCAAGGTCTTCAGTTTTTTTGAGTGTTTAATTCATTACATGCTCCTTTTCTTTTTGTGTTTTAATCTTTATGTCTCGCTTTAGAATTTTGAGTTTAGGATAGCATCAAGCATTAAACTTTTATTTTTTGACTATAGGATGGCATCAAGTATCAAGGAATGCCATAAAGCCAACTAGTAGCTTAGGAGATGCTTTACATAGAGGAATTATGTTTCTTTTCCATTACTTTCATGATCTATCATTGTTCCTTTCCATTAAACTTTCTTTCTTTGAACATTTTGTTTATTTTTTTCTTATTTTTGTCGATGTTTCTGAACTAATGTTTGCAAGAATGTTTGGCCTGATGTTTTGTAATTTTATTCTTACAATTTAATCCTTATAATAAAAGTATGAATTTGTCAAGCCAAGGAGTGGTTGATGTATTGCCTAGCCATTCCATGCTTACTATTGAAGTCTTTATTTTTCGGGTTGTCGTGCCGGGGAGTAATGAGTGTTGACTATTCCTCATTTGCTCATTTTTTCTAAAACTAGTCTTTTAGGTTCTTTTCATTAAATAAATATCGAGTAGCAGAGAGGTCTTTTGAGATTTGATTTATCACAGTATAGGGGTGTCGACGACAAGACTAATCGTTTGATTTCAGGTTATGGTAGCCCCTCTCCTCTTGTTTTCATTTCTTTCTTAATTTTGACAGTTACTGTATCTACCATTTGCTTCTTTTGTTTGTATCTTTGTGCGAGATAAGATTTTGAGTGCATGGTCTAGGATTCAGATTTTGTCTTCTCAAGAGCATGCACTTGAACAACGATCATCATTGCATGATGCTTTTGGAAGCTGTGGTCTTATATTTTTTATGGTACGCGGTTCTTACGTCTTTAATGGAGGTATGGTCTGATATTTAAATGCCACGCTCACTAGACCCTTTTAGTTTTTGAATGGAAAATAGAGTCTATATATGCTTTTCGTGTACTTAAGGAAATTAACTTGCCATTGCTTGGGTTGCATCCTTTCATTTTCAACGTAGTGCACTATACTAAGGCATTGATTGTTTTTTACTGGTTCTAGTTTTAGGCCTAAGCTCTCTTTTAATAGTTCTTCCAATTTCATGTATAAGCAAATACCATCATTGCCTATTCCTCATTTGCTCGTGTTTTCTTCATGCATATTGCATTTTTCCTTAAACCAATCTATTAGGTTCTTATAATTAAATACATACTAGGCAAAAAAGTGCTTTCTAGCTTTTGCTTTTTATTGTTATTTGTATTGTCCGTTGCAGCTTGTACTTTAACTGTGCTTTGATTGTTTTTTTCTTCTTCTTTAAGGATTAAGTTATCTGTTTCCAAGGGCAATCAAATGATGACGGTATCCATAACTATCTAAGCACCAAATAACTTGTCCTTTCATTTTATATGATTATTATCAAAAAAAGGTATGTTTGTGACTTGCTCTTTCATTTTATATAATTATTATTAGATGAAGGTATGTTTTGCATTTTTTTCAAGGAGATCCTGCCAAGTGTCATAAGATGAGGATGAACTAGCAGAAGTAGGGTGTTTAGTAGTCAAATAGAGTCTTATGATGTTACCATGAAAACTCTATTCGTTCAGCTATTGTCTTGCATTTTATTTTTTAACTTGTTACAAATGTTATACGAGGATAAGGATTTTCACGACAACTTACAACATGCTCCCTCATTTTGATGAAAACTTATAGTTTCAACTTCTTACATCAAGTCTAAGTTTTCTCCCCCCTCCGGGTTCACGTTTGGTTATTTTTATTCAATTTATGAATTGATATTGATCTGGATTCCTTATGGTTTCATGAGTACTCGTATGGAGTAAGATTGTCAAAGTTGATGGGATTTTTTCTTTTTTGCGTCCATCTCATGGATGAAAATTTTTGGAGCTTAGTGTTTGATCATTTTGCGGGGGTCGTATAAGAGTTCTAAGGTGTAAGGAACATTCAAGGTCTTCAGTTTTTTTGAGTGTTTAATTCATTACATGCTCCTTTTCTTTTTTGTGTTTTAATCTTTATGTCTCGCTTTAGAATTACGAGTTTAGGATAGCATCAAGCATTAAACTTTTATTTTTTTGACTATAGGATGGCATCAAGTATCAAGGAATGCCATAAAGCCAACTAGTAGCTTAGGAGATGCTTTACATAGAGGAATTATGTTTCTTTTCCATTACTTTCATGATCTATCATTGTTCCTTTCCATTAAACTTTCTTTCTTTGAACATTTTGTTTATTTTTTTCTTATTTTTGTCGATGTTTCTGAACTAATGTTTGCAAGAATGCTTGGCTTGATGTTTTGTAATTTTATTCTTACAATTTAATCCTTATAATAAAAGTATGAATTTGTCAAGCCAAGGAGTGGTTGATGTATTGCCTAGCCATTCCATGCTTACTATTGAAGTCTTTATTTTTCAGGTTGTCGTGCCAGGAGTAATGAGTGTTGACTATTCCTCATTTGCTCATTTTTTCTAAAACTAGTGTTTTAGGTTCTTTTCATTAAATAAATATCAGGTAACCGAGAGGTCTTTTGAGATTTGATTTATCACCGTATAGGGTGTCGACGACAAGATTAATCGTTTGATTTCAGGTTCTGGTAGCCCCTCTCCTCTTGTTTTCATTTCTTCTTAATTTTGACAGTTTGTATCTACCATTTGCTTCTTTTGTTGTATGTTTGTGCAGATAAGATTTTAGAGATAGGTTTGAAAGGTTGGAGAGAAAATGTTCTAATGATCATGGTGGGATCTAAATTAGGCCTAAGAGAAGAGAATTCAATATTAAGAGTGTTGTTAGGCGAGTTAACATTGATGTACATGAATTTATGGTTGAGAATGCAAATATGAGTTATATTAATTTTAAAGATGTTTCCGTGGGAAATGGGGAGTGTTTTGGACAATTTCAAAATTTTTAGTTTAAAGGTGAAATATATGGTAATAATTTAGTTAACTTTCATATTAAAAGTTAATGGATAATCTCAAGATAATTAGTACTTAGATATCATCTTTTCTGTTAACTTTTAGAAGTAATGTAAAAGTAGGTTTTACCTTAAATACTAACTTGTGATGCAAATAATGTGTAGGGATTTTTTATTTCACTTTTTGTAATATTTGGATGAGTGTGTTTAATTTACATTCTTTTTTAATTTCTCATGTACATGGATGTTTAAAACTTATTTGAATTATTTTTAAAATTTAGACTTTTTAAAATCCAAAATAAACAAAAAATCAAAAGAATAAAAAATGAATTTTTTAAAAATCAAAATCAAAATTATGAATCTAATGATAAAATTTAAAACAAATTACAATCTCATAAAAGAGCTAAGAATCAAACCTAGAAATAAAAATATTGAGAGCAAATGTTATTAATCCTCTATCAAAGCTAAACGTTATTGTGTGGCAGGGATAGAACAGTAAATTTAATATCAACATTAAATTATGAACATGTGATCCAATTAATGAAGCTATAATATTTTTGATACTTGTATTTCTATAGAGAAAATGAAGCTATAATTTTCCATGATTTTTCGGTCCAATGGACTCAGTTTCAAAACAAGCGTGAGATGAGAAGTTGTTGAGGTCATCATAGAGCTAGACAAATTCAACGCATGAGTCATCGAAGAAGACTTGGTTCTTACAATACAAAATGTTTATTTTAAATTATTTTTAAGTGTTTTTTATTAGAAAATATATTAAAATAAGGATATTTTATTTTTAAAAAAAATTATTTTTAACATTAGCATATTAAAATAATCTAAAAAAATATTAATAAAAAACACAATTGTTTTCGAAAACATTTTTCAAGTGATTTCCCAAGCACCCATAAGTTGCAAATTTTCTATGTCAAGGGAGAAGATAGAATTAAATAGTTTTATTCTCCGATTCCGGGCATTAACAGAATTTAGAGTAATGCTAAAAATAAAATAAAATAAAATCTGATCCCCTAAATGAATGGATGACACCCAAGGAACCCACAAAATCTAATGGTTAAGATTTCTCATGAAGTGATTTCCGTAAAGATTTTAATTTTTGGGGAATTTAGGATTATTAATTGTATTTTCTACACAATGAAAACTTCATTTCCGGTCAAGATTGAATGTTCTGATCACTAATCACAAAATCTATCATTTCTTTCCCATTTATATATATACGTGTGCAGGGCGAATCATTTTATGCATCCCATTAAGAAATCAAACCACCAACTAAGGCCATGGCTTCCCAGATCCTGTTCTTATCCACACCTTATATTATGAACAATTTGTTCATCTTCTTTAAGGAAGGTGTATTTTTTCTATCAAATACGCATGATAAGTTAAAAAAAATAGCAACAACATTAGCAAATATTAAAGAAAAAATGTTACTTTAGAAGCAAGTATATCATAATTTATTCATTATCATAATTATGTACTTAGTTGCGTGAATTCATCTAAAAAAATGCAATAAAATAAGCATTAATTTTTTTTCATACCTTGAACTCTTTAAACAGTTCATCCTTACACACTGAATCAACTTTTTTCCAAGAGTGCCATGCTCCCTTGAAATTAGCTCTGAATATGCCTCTGATTTCACGTCCACATGATGAGTTATTGAACCTTCAATATTATAATAACAAACTTTCATGAAACAAATAATGACTCAAATAATAACTGTAAAATAATAAATTAAACTTACTCTATTGTTCCATACACAATCAGTTCTCTTTTCTTGTAAGTGGATCGATTTCAGTGATAAAATTCTTATGTTTAATGCTTTTATTGTATGGAGAAGAGGTTGAACCATGGATTGATAGGAGACAATCTTGAACCTCTGAAGATCTCATGTTACCAGCAGCTCCCTCAACTTGATCTCTAATGTCGTCATCCTCATCATCATCACCAACTACTCCCTCATAACCCTGATGTAAATTAAACTCTTTTTAAATGGTCGGGTCATCTCGAGGGAAACCTTAAGTTGCAAGCAAATTTTGAAACCCAAAATCTTCATATGCATTTAACCTCCCATAATCTTCTTGATGAGGAAATGTACTCTCGAATCCTATAAGTTTTGATGCTCAGGTTGGCGAGAAGTGGATGCTTTGTTATTCACCCTAGATGGAGTGCAATTCAATCTTGATGCAAACCTATCACTCCTGGTATCTAATATGGATCCACATCTAGACATTCTAAAACATTTGTATTGTCATCAATAAGTGTTGCTAAAAACTATTTAATTTGACAATAAAAAAATTATGAACAAAAGAATATTATATATTATCAGTAAAAATATTTCATTACATATAAGAAATACAAGCATCATGCTACTCATCATTATCATCAATAAAAATATTTCATTAAACTATGTGCATATACAATATCATGCTAATCATTATTATCATCACTCCTAGTCACATCATCATCATCATCATTATCATCATCATCACCACCAACATCATTATCATATTCAATTTCTTCATCTAAAGCCATTTCAACTTCTCCCCAATTTGCCTCTACCCGAAGCAACTCATGTTGGTTGATTTCTTCATAATAAGATGTGTCAATAAATAAATTTGATTACAACATGATTGAGAAATTTCATCTGATTGATCAACATCAAATGATTTAACATTGTTAGTGTTTTCAATAAATTCACTTATATCAACGTTATAACGACTTCTAGCAACTATCTTTATAACCGTCCACCATTCTGATGATTTATTATCTGGTGGACACGTATACTAGACATAGACTTGTTGGCATTGCTGCGCCAAGACAAAATCTTCATTGCCATGTAGTCTAGAGGTATGCTTGATTTCAACCAAACCATTTGAACGATGCACTTTAAGTCCATGTTTTGTATCGTACCAATGACACTTAAACATAAATACCTTGCACTTACTCCCTAAATATTTAAGCCAAATCACTTCTTCAAGCATTCCATAATAATCAATTTCATTATCATTATAGCAACTTCCTTTCACACAAACCCCGCTATTCATTATTTTTTTTAAATCGCCCATAGCATTTAGTATGGTGATGCAAACCAAGGAGCTGGACATAATGATCATACCCTCGGGAATGCGTCTGAATTCGCACAAGACCCTTTGTCACTTCCAAGTGGCCCAATTACAAGACTTAGAGCCAAACGCTTCAAGGAAGCACTAAATGAGTTAATCCAAGAGATTTGGGCTGATTCTAAAAAGACCAAGATGGGATCAAATGATAATCAAGGCTTAGTCCACATCATCAAAGCAATTGAAGAGGGTAATAATTATGAAAAAAACGTTTCAGCATGATCTGACCATCAAAGGGCATGGATTTGATGACTTTCAAGGTTATTAATTAGAGGAATGAAGTTGGTCTTAAATGCAGATGTTAAATACATTGAATTTAGTCAGTTAGCTATTTATGATAGCCTCTAGAAGTCCAAGAGACCTAAAAACGTGGGAACTTGTTTATGTTACTGTTTGAACTCTTTTAAAGCTTTAGTTATGACTTTTCCTATTCTTGGAGGGTTGTTCCAAGAGTAAAAAGGGGTATTTCGAAATGATTAGGTAGATCATGTTTTCAGAAAAAAAATATCATATTTGTGGCGTTCAAACAACCAAACTTATCACCTTGATTGTTGAGAGATTCTCAGGTTTTCTAGGTGTGGCGTTTCAATCTTTCGTAGTCTTGGTTTTCATCTTGTTAGGTGACGGGTCAAGGCTCAACCAATCTTGTCTACACAATCTTGGGGTTCTAAACCATCATTCTTAATGGGTTTCATCATAATTGTTGATGAAGTTCATATCATTTGGTATCAGAGCTTTGGTTCTAAGATAAGTTTGACTATCTTTCATTTTTATTTTTTCTTTTATATACTGTTACCTCTTGTAGAAGAAAAAAAAAGCAAAAAAAACAAAAAAAAGGTACACGATTCAAGCCCAGAAAAAAAAATATTCAAAAAAAAGTATATTGTTACCTCTTGTCATAATACTTTTGTTTTCAATCTTGTTTCTCACCTTATTCAAGTCCAGAAAAAAAAATCGTCAAAAAAAAAAGTACAGAAATCCAAAAAAAAAAAAAAAAATAACAATTTCTCTTTTCAATCTTGTATCTCACCTTACACAGTTCTTGGCCTTTTGGTTAGTTTTGGTTGATTTCTCATGTTTTTGAATTGCTGTGGGATTATTTTGATTTAGTTTTTGAAAGTTCGATTAAGAACTAAAGAAGACACAAAAGAGTGGAAAAAGGCAAGAGTGTGTGAGACCATAAGAGGGTAAAAGCCATTTAGTGTGAAAACACGAGCGTAAGTGTATCAATTCTTGAGTAAAACACGTGAGGGAGTGCTTGTGAGGATTCTAACCTTGTTTTGCAGATTTTAAATATGTCCAATAATCAAGAAGATACAACCGAAGAAGTTCAACAAACTGGAGTTCCTAACCTCCAAATGCAAGCCTTGTTAGGGGAGATGAGGCGTATGTTGAGGGCTGAATTAGAACCTATTCATGATAGTTGGATAGGGTAGAAGCAGAAGCTCCTAGGGGACATCAACAACACATCCCCAATAGGCAGCAAGGTGGGCGTGCTCCGTGGCGTAATGTTGAGGAAGAGGCGGAGTCCGAGGAGTTTGATGAGCCATATTTGAACCGAGGCAGGTTTCAACGTGGGAATGAGAATCGAGATGCTAGGATGGGTAGGCCTAGGAGGGATAATGATTTGGGAAACATAAAGATTAAAATCCCATCTTTTCAAGGTAAAAGTGATCCTGAAGTTTATTTGGAGTGGGAAACTAAAATGGAGATGGTGTTTGATTGTCACAACTACTCGGAGATAAAGAAGGTTAAGTTGGCTGCAATTGAATTCACTGATTATGCCATTGTTTGGTGGGATCAATTACTAATTAATAGGAGAAGGAATAGAGAGCCACCTGTGGACACTTGGGAGGAGATGAAAATGCTTATGAGAAAGCGTTTTGTACCCAGCCACTATTATAGAGGATTGTATCAAAAGTTGCAGCGGCTAAATTCAAGGTTCCAAGAGTGTGGAAGAATATTACAAGGAGATGGAGGTAGCTATGATCCGGGCTAATGTGGAAGAAGACCGCGAAGCGACCATGGCTAGGTTCTTGCATGGTTTAAATCGTGAGATTACAGATATAGTTGAGATGCAACACTATGTTGAGTTGACAGATATGGTGCATCAAGCGATAAAGGTGGAGGAACAACTCAAACGAAAAGGATTGGTTAGGAGGGGACAACCTATGGCTAACACCAACCCATGGAAGACAACTCCGAAACGGGATGAGCAGCTACAAAATAAGCCAAAATTTGAATCCTTTAAGAATTCCAAACCAACGACCGCTGCTGCTTTAGGTAACACCGAAGCTTCAAGTTCTAAATCACGTGATATTAAGTGTTTTAAATGCCAGGGGCGGGGACACATAGCCAGCCAGTGTGTAAATAAAAGGGTCATGGTGATAAACGCCCAAGGAGAGCTTGAGTCGGAGAATGAGGAAGATGATAATGACATGCCACCTCTGGAGGATGCTGATGATGAGCAAAGTGCTGTGGTTGGAGATTTATTGGTAGCAAGGCGAGTTCTCAATATGCAGGTTAAGGAGGAAGAGAGTAACCAAAGGGAGAACTTGTTTCATACTCGGTGCTTTGTGAAAAACAAAGTTTGCAGTGTCATTATTGATGGAGGGAGCTGCACAAATGTAGCCAGCACTTATTTGGTGGAGAAATTGGCCTTAGCTACCTTGAAACATCCTCACCCTTATCGGCTTCAGTGGCTGAATGAATGTGGTGAAATCAAGGTGACAAGGCAAGTATTGGTGGCACTATCCATTGGTCAATATGAGGATGAGCTGCTTTGTGATGTGGTTACTATGCATGCATGCCATGTACTATTGGAAAGACCATGGCAGTATGATCGGAGGGTTACGCATGATGGATTCACAAATAGGTATTCTTTCACTCATAGAAAGCAACCTATTATTCTTTTGCCATTGAATCCAGAACAGGTCAGGGAGGACCAATTAAAGTTACAAAGATCAAGTCAACAAAAGAAAGAAAAAGAAATGAAAGCCGAAATTGAAAAAAAAGATTTTCAAAATAAAGAAAGAGAGAAAAACATTGATCAGAGAGAAAAAGAAAGAGAAGGTATTTCGGCCACAGTGAGAGCAAGAGAGGAAAAATTCAATTACATTGCAAAAAAAAGTGAGATCAAGAGAGCATTATTTTCACACCAGCCCCTTATTGTACTCATGTACAAGGAGGCTCTTTTATGTACTAACGATCTCGTCGGTGCTTTGCCGAGCGATATTGTTTCTCTTTTGCATGAGTTTGAAGATGTCCTTCCCGAAGAGGTACCTTATGGATTACCTCCAATCCGAGGGATTGAACATCAAATTGATTTCATACCAGGTGCGTCAATTCCAAACCGACCTGCTTATAGGAGTAATCCCGAGGATACGAAGGAACTTCAGAGGCAAGTAGGTGAATTATTAGAGAAGGGGTATGTGCATGAAAGCATGAGTCCTTGTGCAGTTCCGGTGCTATTAGTTCCTAAGAAGGATGGAACATGGAGGATGTGTGTTGACTGTCGAGCCATCAACAACATAACAGTAAAGTATCGTCATCCCATTCCTAGATTAGATGATATGCTGGATGAATTGCATGGTTCTTGTGTCTTTACAAAAGTGGATCTTAAGAGTGGATATCATCAGATTAGGATGAAGGAAGGTGATGAATGGAAAAGCAGTTTTCAAAGCAGTTTTCCATATTTAGTTTTCAAAGCAGTTTTCCATATTTAGTTTTAAAAGCAGTTTTCCATATTTAGTTTTAAAAGCAGTTTTCAAACCGTATTTAGTTTTAAAAGCAGTTTTCCATTCGGGACAATGCTTCAAAGACTCATGATCCGTGTGAATCACAAATTTCTTTGGCCATAGATATTGCTGCCAGTTTTCCAAAGCCCTTACCAAGGCATACATCTCCTTATCATAAGTAGGGTAATTTAGGGCTGCCCCACTCAACTTTTCACTAAAATAAGCAATTGGATGATATTCTTGCATCAAAATAGCTCGAATACCTATTCTTGAAGCATCACACTCAATTTCAAAAGTTTTAGCAAAGTTAGGTAAAACAAGCAAAGGTGCATTAGTTAACTTTTCTTTGATCAGCTTAAATGCCTTTTCTTGTTCTCCCCCCCACTTAAACCGCACATTTTTCTTGATGACTTCAGTAAGAGGTGTGGCTAAGCTACTAAAATCACGCACAAACCGTCTATAAAAGCTAGCTAAGCCATGGAAACTCCTCACTTCGCTGATTGTTGTAGGTGTTGGCCACTCTTTGATTGCCTTAACCTTTTCCTCGTCCACCTCAATCCCTTTGTTACTAACAACAAAACCAAGAAACACAACTTTATCCGTGCAAAAGGTGCACTTCTTGAGATTAGCAAACAACTTTTCTTTCTTTAGAATCTCCAAGACAGATTTCAAATGCATTACATGTTCTTTCAGGTTTTTGCTATAAATTAGTATATCATCAAAATACACAACGACAAATCTGCCAATAAATGCACGCAAAACATGGTTCATCAAACGCATAAATGTATTTGGAGCATTAGTTAAACCGAAAGGCATCACTAACCACTCATACAAACCGTATTTAGTTTTAAAAGCAGTTTTCCATTCATCACCTTCCTTCATCCTAATCTGATGATATCCACTCTTAAGATCCACTTTTGTAAAGACACAAGAACCATGCAATTCATCCAGCATATCATCTAATCTAGGAATGGGATGACGATACTTTACCGTTATGTTCTTGATAGCTCAACAGTGAACACACATCCTCCATGTTCCATCCTTCTTAGGAACTAATAGCACCGGAACTGCACAAGGACTCATGCTTTCACGCACATACCCCTTCTCTAATAATTCACCTACTTGCCTATGAAGTTCCTTCGTATCCTCGGGATTACTGCTATAAGCAGGTCGGTTTGGAATTGACGCACCTGGTATGAAATCAATTTGATGTTCAAGCCCTTGGATTGGAGGTAATCCATAAGGTACCTCTTCAGGAAGGACATCTTCAAATTCCTGCAAAAGAGAAACAAGATCGTTAGTACATAAAAGAGCCTCCTTGTACATTAGTACAATAAGGGGCTGGTGTGAAAATAATGCTCTCTTGATCTCACTTTTTTTTTGCAATGTAATTGAATTTTTCCTCTTGCTCTCACTATGGCCGAAATCCCTTCTCTTTCTTTTTCTCTCTGATCAATGTTTTTCTCTCTTTCTTTTTTTTGAAAATCTTTTTTTTTTCAATTTCAGCTTTCATTTCTTTTTCTTTCTTTTGTTCACTTGATCTTTGTAACTTTAATTGGTCCTCCCTGACCTGTCTGGATTCAATGGCAAAAGAATAATAGGTTGCTTTCACACCAGCCTCTTATTGTACTCATGTACAAGGAGGCTCTTTTATGTACTAACGATCTCGTCGGTGCTTTGCCGAGCGACCGTTCTGGTTTGTTATTTGGAACGGAACGTTCCGGTTTCGGTGCATTCCAGTGTTCCGTTCCGGTTTTGTACTGTTCATATATAATTAATTATATATATATATATATATATATATATATATATATATATATATATATATATATATATATATATATATATATATGAAAAAAAAATATTTTAACAAATATAATTAAAATTCAAGATAAATTAACTTTAAATTATACAATACAAACACAAAATCAAACAAACATAATCTTAAAATTAGAAACATCTCTAAAATTCCAACAATAAAATTATTATTTTAAAAATAAAAAATAAAAATTGAATTTAATTATAATTAAAAGATCCAAAATATTTGAAATTTAAGCTACTTATTGTATGTTTTTCAAGTAATACTATGTTATTTTATGGTTGTTGTATTTGAATTTGAATTTTGAAATTAATTAATGTTACTTATTGTTTTTGATGTTAGAAAAACTTAAAAAAACAAAATAAACACATTAAGAAATAATCAATAAGTTCAAACATAATTAATTAAAATACATTCCATTACAAATAATTTAATCAAATTAATTACGAATTAATACCCCTATTTTTTATGTTAATAATTTGTATAAAAACCAATAATTAGTATAAAATATTAAAATCCAGCCCACCCCATTTGTAGTTTGTCCCCTTCATTTCAATACATAAAAGTATAAAACCCTACCCATCCTTTCTTCTTCTCTAGCCGCCGCCCAACCCTACCCATCCTTTCTTCTTCGTCCTCATCTTCCTCTTCACTTCCATCACTTATGTCCACATCGTCTTCTTCCTCATCTTCATCAGATTCTTCATCCTCACGGACAATTTCTTCCATGGTAAAATCAGGAGGAGGAGGAGGAGGAGGAGAGGGAGAAGAGGGTCTTTGTCTTTTTGGCCTTGGAAAGCTTGGCCCTTCTCCATCCTCGGCTGAGAATTTTGCCATCTCTCTCTGCAAATTTGAGGTTTAAGAAACGAAATTGATTTGGGAATTGTGGAATCGGGGGTCGTTTCTGTGTGTTTTGTAAGGGGACATGAAACGACGTCGTTTTGATGAACCCGGAACGGAACCGAGGTGTTCCGGCCGGAATTGGGCCGGAGTTTCCGGATCGGACCGGAATTCAAACCGGGACAAAAACGTCGTCGTTTTGTCCCGGATTTTGTAGTGGAACGGAACGTTCCGGCTGTTCCGGCCGGAACGGAACGGAATTTACATCTTTGGATGTAAGTAATGCTTTTCTCCTAGTGATCTGCAAGAATGTGTGTTTTTATCTCAACCACCGGGTTTGAAGACTCCTCTCATCCTCATCATGTTTGTCAACTACACAAAGCTCTCTATGATTTAAAACAGGCTCCAAGAGCATGGTACATTAAGTTTAGTACCTATATTCAGCAAATGGGTTTTCATCGTTGTCCATATGACCAATCCCTGTTTTCTCGATGTCAAGGTTCAGATATTATTATGCTCTTAATTTATGTTGATGATATTCTTATATCAGGGAACTCTTCTTCAACAATTAAGACCCTTGTTTCCCATCTCTCGGCTGCCTTTCACATGAAGAATCTTGGTGAAGCTCATCTCTTTCTAGGACTTCAAATCAAACGTGCAAAGACAGTTATTTTTTTTTTTTTTTTGAACGAAGATATATATTGAAAGGCGGAAGAAAATACAGAGCGGCTTAAAAACCGAAGGAAACAAGGAAGAAACAACCTTCAACCTTGAGAAAGAAACAACAAAAAACGAACTAAGAAGGCCCCAAAGGCCACTGAAAAACTAGCAGCCCAAAAAGGCTGATAACCAAACTAGGCCAAGCTAGCCCACTCCAAACCCCAGCACGGGACAAAGCGGCCTACTAGCCTATCTTATAGAGTGACTGCCGGACGGGCGAATGGAAGCCCGAGGGTCCGATAAATTCCAAGTCGTCCGAATATCATCGGTAATACAAATACCATTACAATTGATTAGATGTTCTCTAATCTGCCCTAAGATTTCATCGCCAACTATGCTTGCCTGAGAAGCATGGTTTTGGAAGATCCTTTTATTGCGTTCCTGCCATATATGGTAGATTGTAGCAGCAAAGAGGAGAGCACCAATGACGTTGCTGGTAGAATTTGTATTCTTAAACCTCTTAGAAGTCCATTCAACAAGGCTGTTCCAAGCTAGAACAGGCCATTGAGTTCGAGCTTTGTCCTGGATAATCTTCCAGACTTGGGAAGAGAAGCTGCACATGAAGAAGAGATGGTTGTGGGATTCGGGATCCTTAGAGAAGAGCCTGCATGTTTTATCTCCTTCCAGGTAGAGCAATCTATCCATGGTTGAAAGGCGACCCCGAGCTGCTAACCACATCAGGAAAGAGTGACGAGGAATATGATGAGAATGCCAAAGGATGCGATGGAGCATGGACGTTGGTCTTCTATCTCGAAGGTAATTCCAGGCTGAAGCAATTGAGAATTTCCCTTTGCTATCGGGATGCCAAAGAATCTTGTCATCCTCCAAGGGGTTAGGCTGGAAGTTCACCGTTGACCAGAGAGTTTGCGTGAGAATTGGAACCTGTGGGAAAGACCATCTGCCTCCCTCAATAATGTCAGCCAATTTGGCTTTCCATTGGAGCAAGAAGGAGGAGAGATTTCTCTGGGAGAGGAGGTCGATGGGACGGAGGCCTGTTGGCATCCAGTAGTCATACCATAAGTATGTATTCTTGCCATTACCCACCTGCGATCGGAAACCCCCTCGACACCATTCCCTTGCTTGGAGAATTTTCCTCCAAATCCAAGAGGGGTTGGAAGGAATAGCTACCTGCCAAAAGGATCGGTTTCTGATAAGATATTTGTGCATCCAAGCAACCCAAAGGGAGCTTTTGTCAGTGAGAATGACCCAGATGTGACTGAGAGTGGCAGCTTTGTTCCAAACCCTCAAATTTTTAACGCCCAAGCCTCCCTCTGCTTTTGGGATACAAACCTCTTTGCACTCTACCTTGGCACCCTTTGCGGAAAGAGAAGCTCCTTTCCATAAGAAAGCTAAGAGAATGCTTTCAATTTTTGCAATGGTGGCAGCCGGGAGAATAAATTTGGTAGCCCAATAAACTTGAACCGAGAAGAGGACCGAGTTGATTAACTGGAGCCTCCCTGCATATGACAAGGAAGCTGAAGTCCACAATCCAATGCGACGTTTTAGACGATCCACCAGAGGAAGACAATCAACCTTTGTAAGCTTTGTAGTAATAAGAGGAACCCCTAAGTATGTGGGGGTTGAAGAGCTGATTTGGATTCCCAGAATGGTGGAGATCCTAGATTGCATGTCATGATCAGCCCCGGCAACAAAGAGGGAACTTTTGCTGTGGTTTATGGTTAAGCCCGATAGATTGGAGAAAGTATCAAGAGCTTGCTTGAGAATCCGAGCTGAATCCGGATCTGCACCACAGAAAAAAATTAGATCATCCGCGAAGCTTTGATGAGTTATCTTAGGGTCCTTGCATCTCCAATGATGATTGAAAGAACTATCAAGAGTAGCCCTTTGGATGATGCCATTTAGACACTCCATGGCCAAGACAAAAAGATACGGGGAAAGGGGATCCCCCTGCCGCAGCCCCCTTGAGGCCTGGAAAAACCCATGGTCCTCGCCATTAAGACTAACCGTATAGCAAGGAGTGGTGATGCACACCCTAATCCAATTTATGACGGTTGGATGAATGACAATACTTTTTAAGGCGTCAAGGATGAAGCCCCAATCAAGGGTGTCAAAAGCTTTCCTGAGGTCGACTTTGATTGCACAGCGGGGAGGACCTCCTTTGCGATGGTAGTTGTGCATAAGCTCTTGCACCAGAAAAATGGCCTCAGAGATATTCCTTCCCGGAAGGAAAGCCGATTGAGATCTACTGATAACACCGGCAAGGCTGTGCTTTATTCTATTAGCAAGGACTTTAGAGATGCACTTGTAGATAACAGTGCAACACGAGATAGGCCTATAATCACTCAGAGAATCTGCATTTTCCACTTTAGGAATAAGGGTGATGCGGGTGGTGTTGATGCATTTAGGCATGTAGTTTGTCAGGAAGAAGTGATTCACTGCTTCAACGAAGTCATCCCCTACAGTTCCCCAACTCTTCTTGAAAAAACAACTGTTAAACCCATCAGGACCCGGAGCTTTGTCATCCCCGATAGAGAACAAAGCGTCTTTGATTTCTTCCCGGGATATTGGCCGAGCCATGCAATCTGCATCCTCCCTATTTATGGCTTTTGAGTACAAGGGCCCGTCAGTGTAACCTTGCAGAATAGAATTAGGTTTGGAGAGCAGATTTTTGAAAAAATCTATCGCCAGCCCACCCATGGCCACAGGGTCCTTCACCTCTTCCCCGATCGCCAATCTCAGACTATGGATTTGGTTCCGAGTCCTACGATGCAGGAGAGAGCGGTGGAAAAAAGCTGTGTTTTTGTCCCCAAGCTTCAGCCACTGGACTCTCGATCTCTGTCTGAAGAAGCCTTCCTCTTCTGCACTTAACTTGTGATAGCAGTAGCAAGCTTCCCGTTATTACTGTCACTCAGACATGCTATCTGCTCTCGCTAGACCAGAAGAAAGCTCAAACCATCTTAAGATTCTCTTGATGTTAAGTAGGTGATGCGAACCTCGTGGTCACACAACCCACAACCAAGAATGAGATAAGATCCCGGAAAGCCGAAATAAAGTGTGAAAGGAGTGTGACACAATGGAAACCTGCCCCAAGGCACCAACACTATTGGAATGAGTAGAATGATACCACAAAGCCAGTTAATCTTCGATAAGTAGGATTCAGTTCGTTCAAGAACTAAAGAATGCAAGAATCACTCTCACACATAAACAGAAAAGTTCAGAATTAAGTTTAATCAATCGCTGCCGAAATTAGGGTTACATGAGTTTAAATAGTTGTTAAAAAGTAACCCTAATGGACCTCTTATGTGGACTTAAATGAGGTCCACTGAAAACTGACCCAAAATCCTAAATTAAAAGGCCCATTACTTAATCCAAGCAAGTCTTGGATCCTAGCTGAAAACAAAGTCTTAATTAAGCCCAAACAAGCCTTGAGCTGTAGCTAACTAACTTAAATAAAGCCCACAAGGTTTATTTATTCTCTTTCATCCAGCCCATCAATCCCATGTTTCCATGTCGTAACTTCATGGCCCAAATAAGGTTGTATTGGACCCCTCCTGTGCATGGATAAGATGTACTAAGGTCTCCTCTTGATACTCCAATGGTCCTTGCAATTTTGACCGGGTTGAAACCTTCAAGACCAATGAATTCATTGCCTCTTTCAATGCCTTTGTCCTAGACCGCGTCATTGGACCATTTGGAACATGTAATGGGTCCTTGCTGGTGTTTTTGGGTTGGTCCGCATCATCCCCTCTCTCCTCGAAAGGATTCGACCTCAAATCAATATCTGTGTCAAACAATGTAAGATCAGCAACATTAAAGGTAGCACTAACACTATACTCACCTGGAAGATCAATTTTGGATGCGTTTTCATTTATTCTCTCCAAAACCTGAAATGGACCATCACCACGAGGCTGTAATTTTGATTTCCTTTGGTTAGGAAATCGTTCCGTCTGCATGTGCACCCAAATTCAATCACCGGGTTGGAAAACAACCAGTTTACGACCCTTATTTGCTTTAGAAGCTTAAAGTCTGTTCTTTTTCTCTATTTGCAGTCGAACTCCTTCATGGAGTTGTCTCACCATCTTTGCCTTCTGTTCACTATCTAAACCTACCCTTTCTTCACAAGGTAAAGGAATTAAGTCCATAGGAGTTAGTGGATTAAAACCATAAGCAATCTCAAAAGGAGAAAAACTAGTGGTCGAATGCACAGTTCTATTATAAGCAAACTCAACAAAAGGCAAACATTCTTCCCAACTTTTTAAATTCTTTTGTATTATAACACGCAAAAGTTGAGATAATGTTCTATTGACTACCTCAGTTTGCCCATCTGATTGAGAATGACATGTTGTCGAAAATAAAAGTTTGGTTCCCAACTTTCCCCATAAGGTCTTCCAAAACTAACTAAGGAATTTAACATCGCGATCTGATACAATACTCTTAGGAATGCCATGCAAACGTACAATCTCCCTAAAGAACAAGTCTGCAATATGAGATGCATCATCTGTTTTATGGCATGCAATGAAATGCGCCATTTTAGAAAACCTATCAACCACAACAAAAATAGAGTCTCTACCTTTCTTTGACCTAGGTAAACCTAAAACAAAGTCCATTGAGATATCTACCCAAGGTTCAGTAGGCACAGGTAATGGTGTATAGAGACCATGTGGTTGTACTCTAGATTTTGCCTTTCGACAAGCGATGCTTTGTTCACAAATTCGTTGCACATCTCTTTTCATTTTTGGCCAATAGATTTGCTCATGCAATACATCCAAGGTTTTCGCAACCCCAAAGTGACCCATTAAACCACCCCTATGTGCTTCACGAACAAGTAATTCACGCAAAGAACTAGCAGGAACATACATTCTATTCTCTTTGAACAAATAACCATCCATCAAATAAAACTTACCGAAAGCCGAATTTACACATGCATTATAAATCTCAGCAAAGTCAGAATCATTACCATACAATTCCTTCACATATTCAAAGCCTAGCAATCTACTATTCATGGTGTGTAAGAGAACATACCTGCGTGAAAGTGCATCGGCTACGATGTTCTCTTTCCCTTGCTTATACTTGATCACGTTTGGAAAAGTTTCAATGAATTCAACCCATTTTGCATGTCTCCTATTCAACTTACCTTGTCCTTTCAAATGTTTCAAGGACTCATGATCTGAATGGATTACGAACTCTTTTGGCCACAAGTAATGCTGCCATGTTTCGAGTGTTCTTACCAAGGCATAGAGTTCTTTGTCGTAAGTGGGATAGTTCAAGGTCGCTCCACTTAACTTCTCACCAAAATACGCAATAGGTCTTCGATCCTGCATCAAAACAGTTCCTATTCCCATTCCAGACGCATCACACTCTATTTCAAATGCTTTGGTAAAGTCAGGTAAAGACAAAACAGGTGCAGAACATCATTTGTCTTTCAAAAGAACAAAAGCCAATTCTTGTTCCTCCCCCCATTTAAACCCAACTGACTTTTTAACAACTTCATTCAAGGGTGCAGCTATTGTATTGAAATCTTTCACAAAACGCCTGTAAAAACTAGCTAACCCATGAAAACTCCTTACCGATTTGGGTGTAGGCCACTCCTGGATGGCCTTAACTTTCTCCTCGTCCATCTCGATACCTTGTGCAGTTACGACATAGCCAAGAAACACAATTTTTTCCATGCACAAGGCACACTTTTTAAGATTAGCATACAATTTCTCACCACGCAACACACTAAGTACATTACGCAAATGATCAAAATGCTCGGTTAAGCTCTTGCTATAGATCAAAATGTCATCAAAATACACAACCACAAACTTACCTATGAATGCACGCAACACATGATTCATTAAACGCATAAACGTACTTGGTGCATTTGTAAGTCCAAACAGCATGACTAACCATTCATATAAACCATACTTAGTCTTAAATGCAGTTTTCCACTCATCACCCTCTTTCATCCTAATCTGATGGTACCCACTTTTCAAGTCAATTTTAGAGAAAATGCAAGATCCATGTAACTCATCTAACATGTCATCAAGCCTAGGAATAGGGTGTCTATTGAATTTTAATTCTGAACTTTTCAGTTTATGTGTGAGAGTGATTCTTGCAGTCTTTAGCTCTTGAATGAACTGAATCCAACTTATCAAAAATTATCTGGCTTCGTGGCATTATTATACTAATTCTAATAGTGCTGGTGCGTTGGGGCAGGTTTCCATTGTGTCACACTCCTATCAGACCTATTTCGGCTTTCGGGATCAGATCTCATTCTTGGTTGTGGGTTGCGTGATCACGAGGTTCGCATCACATGTTATTAGAGCTAGACTCCAAAACAAGGTCATATCATTCTGTTATTTTTGTTTTTTCTAGTGTTTCTTAAAGTATTTCAGTGTTTGTGTCCATCTTCTTGCTCTTTGTGTTTGCGTCATCTAATAAAAACAAGAAACAGTGGTTATATTTCATCTTTTTCTGCGTGGTCATTTCAGAATATTAAGGGAAAAGAAGAAGAAAAGACATTGAGTATATTAAAAAAAAAGAGAAAAGAAAGAGAGATAGAGGCATTAGTTGAATTTGAAAAATCATTGAATTTTTGCCGCAGAAAACAGAACTCTTGGGAAACATGAGAAAACCACATCGAAAGCAATTGAAAATTGATATTCCATCTATTGAGTTTGAGATTGGATCATATGTCAAATTTGAGATTATGCTAATATTTATTTCCTACGGTTTTATGTCGGGATTCATTTCTGCCGCAAAAACACTACCTTAGTGAACCCTAAGCAAAACACCATAGAATCAATTGAAACTCAAGGTTCAGTTTAGTGGCATTGATGATTCAAACCTCGTGATCACGTGGTCATGCAACCCACAATCAAGAATGAGATCTAATCCCGGAAAGCCGAAATAGGTCTGACAGGAGTGTGAAACAATGGAAACCTACCCCAAGGCACCAATATTATTGGAATGAGTAGAGTGACGCCACGAAGCCAGTTAATCTTCAATAAGTCAGATTCAGTTTCAAGAACTAAAGAATGCAAAAATCACTCTCACACATAAACTGAAAAGTTCAGAATTAAAACTAATCAATGGCTGTCGAAATTTAGCTAACATGAGTTTAAATAGTCTTTTAAAAACTAACCCTAATGGACCTCTTATGTGGACTTAAAAGAGGTCCACTGAAAACTGATCCAAAATCCTAAATTGAAAAGCCCATGACTTAATCCAAGCAAGCCTTGGATCCTAGCTGAAAACAAAGTCTTAATTAAGCCCAAACAAGCCTTGGGCTAGAGCTAATAAAGCCCATAAGGTTTATTTATCCTCTTCCACCCATCAATCCCATGTTTCCAAGTTGTAGTAGGATTCTTTTGGCTCCTTTGTTGTCCTCACTTCATGGCCCAAATAAGGTTGTATTGGACCCCTCCTGCACATGGATAAGATGTACTAGGGTCTCCTCTTGATACTCTAATGGTCCTTGCAATTCTGACCTGGTTGAAACCTTCAAAACCATTGCATTCATTGCCTCTTTCAAAGCCTTTCCTAGACCCTGTTATTGGACCATTTGGAACATGTAATGGGTCCTTGCTGGTATTTTTGGGCTGGTCCGCATCATCCCCTCTCACCTCAAAAAGATTCGACCTCGAATCAATATCTGTGTCAAACAATGTAAGATTAACAACATTAAAGGTAGCACTAACACTATACTCACCTGGAAGATCAATTTTGTATGTGTTGTCATTTATTCTCTCCAAAACCTGAAATGGACCATCCCCACGAGGCTGTAATTTTGATTTCATTTGGTTAGGAAATCGTTCCTTCCGCATGTGCACCCAAACCCAATCACCGGGTTGGAAAACAACCAGTTTACATCCCTTATTTGCTTTAGAAGCGTAATGTCTGTTCTTTTCTCTATTTGCAGTCGAACTCCTTCATGGAGTTGTCTCACCATCTTTGCCTTCTGTTCACCATCTAAACCTACCATTTCTTCACAAGGTAAAGGAATTAAGTCTATAGGAGTTAGTGGATTAAAACCATAAGCAATTTCAAAAGGAGAAAAACCAGTGGTCAAATGCACAATTCTATTATAAGCAAACTCAACAAAACGCAAACATTTTTCCCAACTTTTCAAATTCTTTTGTATTACAACATGCAAAAGTTGAGATAATGTTCTATTGACTACCTCAGTTTGCCCATCTGTTTGAGGATGACATGTTGTTGAAAATAAAAGTTTGGTTCGCAACTTTCACCATAAGGTCTTCCAAAAGTAACTAAGGAACTTAACATCACGATCGGACACAATACTCTTAGGAATGCCATGCAAACGTATAATCTTCCTAAAGAACAAGTCTGCGATGTGAGATACATCATCTGTTTTATGGCATGCAATGAAATGCGCCATTTTAGAAAACCTATCAACCACAACAAAAATAGAGTTCCACCTTTCTTTGACTTAGGTAAACCTAAAACAAAGTCCATTGAGATATCTACCCAAGGTTCAGTAGGCACAGGTAAATGGTGTATAGAGACCATGTGGTTGTACTCTAGATTTTGCCTTTCGACAAGTGATTCACTGTTCACAAATTCGTTGCACATCTCTTTTCATCTTTGGCCAATAGAAATGCTCATGCAATACATCCAAGGTTTTCGGAAACCCAAAGTGACTCATTAAACAACCCCCATGTGCTTCACGAACAAGTATTTCAAGCAAAGAACTAGCAGGAACACACATTCTATTCTCTTTGAACAAATAACCATCCATCAAATAAAACTTACCCAAAGCTGAATTTCCACATGCATTATAAATCTCAGCAAAGTCAGAATCATTAACATACAATTCTTTCACATATTCAAAGCCTAGAAATCTAGTATTCATGTTGTATAAAAGAACATACCTGCGCGAAAGTGCATCGGCTATGATGTTCTCTTTGCCTTGCTTATACTTGATAATGTAAGGAAAATTTTCAATGAATTCAACCCATTTTGCATGTCTCCTATTCAACTTACCTTGTCCTTTCAGATGTTTAAGGACTCACGATCTGAATGGATTACAAACTCTTTTGGCCACAAGTAATGTTGCCATGTTTCAAGTGCTCTTACTAAGGCATAGAGTTCTTTGTCGTAAGTGGGATAGTTCAAGGTCGCTCCACTTAACTTCTCACTGAAATACGCAATAGGTCTCCGATCCTGCATTAAAACAACACCTATTCCCATTCTAGATACATCACACTCTATTTCAAATGCTTTTGTGAAGTCAGGTAAAGCCAAAATAGGTGCAGAATATCATTTGTCTTTCAAAAGAACAAAAGCCAATTCTTGTTCCTCCCCCCATTTAAACCCAACTGACTTTTTAACAACTTCATTCAAGGGTGCAACTATTGTACTGAAATCTTTCACAAAACGCCTGTAAAAACTAGCTAACCCATGAAAACTCCTTACCGATTTAGGTGTAGGCCACTCCTGGATGGCCTTAACTTTCTCCTCGTCCATGTCGATACCCCTGTGCAGTTACAACATAGCCAAGAAACATCATTTTCATCATGCAGAAAGCATACTTTTTTAAGATTAGCATACAATTTCTCAATACGCAACACACTAAGTACATTATGCAAATGATCAAAATGCTCAGTTAAGTTCATACTATAGATCAAAAATGTCTTCAAAATACACAACCACAAAATTATCTATGAATGTACGAAACACATGATTCATTAAACGCATAAATGTACTTGGTGCACTTGTAAGTCTAAACAGCATTACTAACCATTCATATAAACCATACTTAGTCTTAAGTGTAGTTTTCCACTCATCACCCTCTTTCATCCTAATCTAATGGTACCTACTTTTCAAGTCAATTTTAGAGAAAATGCAAGATCCATGTAACTCACATCAAGCCTAGGAACAAGGTGTCTATACTTTACTGTTATGTTGTTGATGGCTCGGCAATCAACACACATCCTCCATGTTCCATCCTTCTTAGGCACAAGTAGCACGGGTACAGCACAGGGGCTCATACTCTCACGAATGTAGCCCTTTTCCATCAGCTCATCAACTTGCCTTTGAATCTCTTTCGTCTCCTCGGGATTGCTTCTATATGCTGGCCGGTTAGGAATTGAAGCTCCGGGTATGAAATCAATCTGATGCTCTACCCCAAACACGAAACCCCAAAACTAACTGCTAACGCGAAACCCCAAAAACCCCGAACCCCAAACGTGAAACCCCAAAACTATTAACTGCTAACGCGAAACCCCGAATCTCGAAACTGCGTACCCGAACCGTGAAAAACCTTAACCGCGAAACCCCTATCCACGACAACCGGAACCTCTAAAAACCCTAACCGCGAAACCATGAACCCGAAACCCCGAACTGCGAAACCCCGAACCTCGAGACCGCATACCCGAAAACCCGATCTGCGAAACCCTGAACCTCGAAAACCCCGAACCGTAAACGCGAAACCTCGAACGCAAAACCCCGACCTTTGAAACCCCGAACCTCGAAAACCCAGAACCCTAAACGTGAAACCCGAAACCCTGATCCGTGAAACCCCGAACCTCTAAAAACCCTAACCGTGAAACCCCGAACCTCGAAACATCGAAAACCCCGAACCCCTAACGCGAAACCCCGAATCTCGAAACTGCGTACCCGAACCGCGAAAAACTCTAACTGCGAAACCCCTATCCACGACACCCGGAACCTCTAAAAAGCCTAACCGCGAAACCCCGAACTGCGAGACCCCAGAAACCTCAAAAACCCTGAACCCTAAACGCGAAACCTTGATCCCGAAACCCCGAACCATAAACGCGAAACCCGAGCCCGAAACCCTGATCCGCGAAAAACCGAACCGTAAACGCGAAACCTCGATCCCGTAACCCCGATCTGCGAAACCCCGACCCTTGAAACCCCGAACCGCGAAAACATCATAGCCGAAACCGCGAACCTCGAAAATCCCTCACCACGAAACCGCGAACGTGAAACCCCGAACCATGAAAAACCTAAACCGCGAAACCCTGAAAGCAAAACGTCAACCCTTGAATCCTCGAACCCGAAACCCTGAACCTCGAAAACCCAGAACCCTAAACGCGAAACCTCGAACCTCGAAACCGCATACCCAAAAACCCGATCCGCAAAACCCTGAACCTCGAAAACCTCGAACCGTAAACGCGAAACCCCGAACACAAAACACCGACCCTTGAAACCCCGAAACCTCGAAGCTCGAAAACCCCTAACCCGAAACCCCGAACCTCAAAAACCCCTAACCCGAAACCCCGAACCTCAAAAACCCCTAACTGCTACCGCGAAAAACCCTAACAGCGATACCCCGAACCTCAAAAACCCAGAACCCTAAACGCGAAACCTCGAACCTCGAAAACACATACCCGAAAAACCAGATCCGCGAAACCCTTGAAACCCCGAAACGCGAAAACATCATAGCCGAAACCCCAAAGCTCAAAAATCCCTCACCGCTAAACCCCGAACCTCAAAACGCCGAATCTCGAAAACCCAGAACACTAAACGCATTCCCCCGAACCTCAAAACCGCATACCCAAAACCCCGATCCTCGAAAATCCCTGACCGCAAAACCGCGAAGGCGAAACCCTGAACCGCGACAAACCCTAACCGCAAAAACCCGAACAATGAAAAACCTAAACCGCGAAACCCCGAACGCAAAACGCCGACCCTTGAATCCCCAAACCCGAAACCCCTTACCGCAAAAAAACCGTAACCGCGACACCACGAACCCGAAACCCCGAACCTCGAAAACCCCGAACCGTAAACGCGAAACCCCGAACGCAAAACCCCGACCCTTGAAACCACGAAACCCTGAACCGCGAAAACATCATACCCGAAACCCCAAACCTCGAAAACCCTTAACCCAAAACCCCGAACCTCGAAAACCCCTAACTGCTAACGCGAAACCCCGAACCTCAAAACCGCATAACCAAAACCCCTTACCGCGAATAATCCTAACAGCGAAACCCCGAACCTCGAAAACCCAGAACCCTAAACGCTTTCCCTCGAACCTCGAAATCCGCATACCCGAAAACCCAATCCACAAAACCCGGAACCTCGAAAACCCCGAACCGTAAACGCGAAACCCCGACCCTTGAAACCACGAAACCCCGAACCGCGAAAACATCATAGCCGAAACCCCGAACCTCGAAACCGCATACCCGAAACCCCGAACCTCGAAAACCCCTAACCCGAACCCCGAACCTCGAAACCGCATACTCGAAACCCCGAACCTCGAAAACCCCTAACCTGAAACTCGTAAACCCCTAACTGCTAACGCGAAACCTGGAACCTCGAAACCGCATAACCGAAACCCCTTACCGCGAAAAACCCTAACAGCGATACCCCGAACCCGAAACCCCGAACCTAGAAAACCCAGAACCCTAAAAAAGAAAACCTCGAACCTCGAAACCGCATACCCGAAAACCCGATCCGCGAAACTCTTAACATCAAAAACCCCGAACCTGAAACCCCGAACCTCGAAAACCCGAACCCTAAATGCGAAACCCCGACGCTTGAAACCGCGTACCCGAAACACCAAACCTCTAAAAACCCTAACCGCAAAACCCCGAACCTTGGAACGACGAAGCACGAAAACCCAGAACCCGAAACGTGAAACCCTGAAACCCCTGATCCACGAAACACCGAAAACCCCGTACCCCAAACGCGAAACACCAAAACTCTTAATCGCTAACGCGAAACCTCGAAAACCCCGAACCCCAAACGTGAAATCCCAAAACTATTAACTGCTAACGCGAAACCCCGAATCTCGAAACTGCGTGCCGAACGCAAAACCCCAACCATTGAAACCCCGAACCTCGAAAATCCCTCACCGCGAAACCGCGAACACGAAACCCCAAACCGCGACAAACCCGAACCATGAAATGCCTTAAATCGCGAAATCCCGAATGCAAAACGCCAACCTTTGAATCCCCGAACCCGAAACCCCACACCGCAAAAAACCTTAACCGTGACACCCCGAACCCGAAACCCCGAACCTCGAAAACCCGGAACCCTAAAGGAGAAACCCCAAACGCGAAACCCCAAAACTATTAACTGCTAACGCGAAACCCGAAATCTCGAAACTGCGTACCTGAACCGCTAAAAACCCTAACCGCGAAACCCCTATCCACTAAACCCGGAACCTCTAGAAACCCGGATTCACGAAACACCGAACGCAAAACCCCGATCCTTGAAACCCCGAAACCCCGAACCGCTAAAACATCGTAGCCGAAACCCCGAACCTTGAAAACCCTAAACCGCGAACCCCCGAACGCAAAATGCTGAGCCTTGACACCCCGAATCCGAAACCCCGAACCTCGAAATGCCGAATCTCAAAAACCAGAACCCTAAATGAGAAACACCGAAATTCGAAACCGCATACCCGAAACCCCAAACCTCGAAAACCCCTAACCCGAAATCCCGAACCTCAAAAACCCTAACAGCTAACGCGAAACCCCGAACGTCGAAAAACCCTAACAGCGAAACCCCAAACCTCGAAAACCCAGAACCCTAAACGCGAAACCTCGAACCTCGAAATCCGCATACCCGAAAACCCGATCCGCAAAACCCGGAACCTCGAAAACCCCGAACCGTAAACGCGAAACCCCGAACGCAATACCCCTACCCTTGAAACCCCGAACCTCGAAAACCCCTAACCCGAACCCCGAACCTCGAAACCGCATACCCGAAACCCCGAACTGTGAAAAACCCTAATAGCGATACCCCGAAACCCCGAACCTCGAAAACCCAGAACCCTAAACGCGAAACCTCGAAACCGCATACCCGAAAACCCGATCCACGAAACCCGGAACCTCGAAAACCCCAAACCCGAAACCCCGAACATCAAAACCCCGAACCCTAAATGCGAAACCCCGGAAACCCCAAACTTCTAACCCGAAACCGCGACGCTTGAAACCGCGTACCCAAAACACCAAACCTCTAAAAACCCTAACTCTAAAAACCCCGAACACGAAACCCCGAACCTCGGAATGACGAACCACGAAAACCCAGAACCCGAAACCTGAAACGCGAAACCCTGATCCACGAAACACCAAAAACCCCGTACCCCAAACACGAAACACCAAAACTCTTAACTGCTAACGCGAAACCCCGAACCCCAAACGTGAAATCCCAAAACTATTAACTGCTAACGCGAAACGCCGAATCTCGAAACTGCGTACCCAAACGCAAAACCCTGACCATTGAAACCCCAAACCTCGAAAATCCCTCACCGCGAAACCGCGAACACGAAACCCCGAACAGCGACAAACCCTAACCGCGAAAACCCGAACCATGAAATGCCTAAACCGCGAAATCCCGAATGCAAAACACCGACCTTTGAATCCCCGAACGCGAAACCCCTTACCGCAAAAAACCTTAACCGTGACACCCCGAACCCGAAACCCCGAACCTCGAAAGGCCGAATCTCGAAAACCCAGAACCCTAAATGAGAAACCCCAAACCTCGAAACCGCATACCTGAAACCCCGAACCTCGATAACCCCTAACTGCTAACGCGAAACCCCGAACCTCGAAACCGCATAACCGAAACCCCTTACCGCGAAAAACCCTAACATCGAAACCCCGAAACCCCGAACCTCGAAAACACAGAACCCTAAATGCAAAACCTCGAACCTCGAAACCGCATACCCGAAAACCCGATCCACGAAACCCGGAACCTCGAAAACCCCAAACCCGAAACCCCGAACATCGAAAACCCGAACCTCGAAAACCCCGAACCCTAAATGCGAAACCCCGGAAACCCCAAACTTCTAACCCGAAACCGCGACGCTTGAAACCGCGTACCCAAAACACCAAACCTCTAAAAACGCTAACTCTAAAAACCCCGAACACGAAACCCCCGAACCTCGGAACGACGAACCACGAAAACCCAGAACCCGAAACCTGAAACCCGGAACCCTGATCCACGAAACACCGAAAACCCCGTACCCCAAACGCGAAACACCAAAACTCTTAACTGCTAACGCGAAACCCCGAAAACCCCGAACCCAAACGTGAAATCCTAAAACTATTAACTACTAACGCAAAACCCCGATCATTGAAACCCCGAACCTCGAAAATCCCTCACCGCGAAACCGAAACCCCGAACCGCAAAACCCCGAACCTCGAGACCCAAGAAACCCCGGACCTGGACAACGCCGAACCCTTAACCCGAAACCGCGAAACCTTGACAACCCTGAACCCTAAACACGAAACCTTTGATCCGCGAAACCCCGAACCTCGAAACCGCGTAGGCGAAACCCCGAACCTCGAAAACCCCGATCTGCGAAACCCCGAACCCCGAAACCGCATACCCGAAACCCCGAACCTCGAAAACCCCTAACGCGAAACCTCGAACCTCAAAAACGCAGAACCCTAAACACGAAACCTCGAACCTCGACACCACATACCCCAAAACCCAATCCGCAAAACCCTGAACCTCGAAAACCCCGAACCGTAAACGCAAAACCTCGAACGCAAGACGCCAACCCTTGAAACCACGAAACCCCGAACCGTAAACGCGAAACCCCGAATGCAAAACGCCAACCCTTGAAACCACGAAACCCCGAACCGTAAACGCGAAACCCCGAATCCAAAACCCCGACCCTTGAAACCACGAAACCCCAAACCCAAAACCCCGACCCTTGAAACCACGAAACCCCGAACCCAAAACCCCGACCCTTGAAACCACGAAACCCCGAGCCGTGAAAACATCATAGCCAAAACCCCGAACCTCGAAACCGCATACCCGAAACCCCGAACCTCGAAACCGCATACCCGAAACCCCGAACCTCGAAAACCGCATACCCGAAACCCTGAACCGCGAAAACATCATAGCCGAAACCCCGAACCTCGAAACCGCATACCCGAACCCCCGAACCTCGAAAACTGCTAACGCGAAACCCCGAACCTCGAAACCGCATATACGAAACCCCTTAACGTGAAAAACCCTAACAACGATACCCCGAACGCGAAACCCCGAACCTCGAAAACCCAGAACCCTAAACGCGAAACCTCGAACCTCGAAACCGCATACCCAAAAACCCGGAATGCAAAACCCTGAACCTCGAAAACCCTGAACCGTAGAAGCGAAACCTCGAACGCAAAACCCCAACCCTTGGAACCACGAAACCCTGAACCGCGAAAACATCATAGCCGAAACCCTGAACCTCGAAACCGCATAACCGAAACCCCGAAACTCGAAAACCCCTAACCCGAAACCTTGAACCTCGAAAAACCTGAACCGTAAACGCGAAACCTCGAACCTCAAAACCGCATACCCGAAAACTCGATCCGCAACACCCTGAACCTCGAAAACCTCGAACCTTAGACGTGAAACCTCGAACCTCAAAACCGCATACCCGAAAACCTGAACCGTAAACGCGAATCCTCGAACATCAAAACCGCATAATCTGAAAACTCGATCCGCAACACCCTGAACCTCGAAAACCCCGAACCTTAGACGCGAAACCTTGAACCTCAAAACCGCATACCCGAAAACCCGATCCGCAACACCCTGAACCTCGAAAACCCCGAACCTTAGATGCGAAACCTCGAACGCAAAACCCCAACCCTTGGAACCATGAATCCCCGAACCGCGAAAACATCATAGCCGAAACCCCGAACCTCGAAACCGCATACCCGAAACCCCGAACCTCGAAAACCCAGAACCCTAAACGCGAAACCTCGAACCTCGAAACCGCATACCCGAAACCCTGAACCTCGAAAACCCCTAACCCGAAACCCTGAACCTCGAAAACCTAGAACCCTAAACGCGAAACCTCGAACATCGAAACCGCATACCCGAAACCCTGAACCTCGAAAACCTAGAACCCTAAACGCGATTCCTCGAACCTCAAAACCGCATACCCGAAAACCCGATCCCCGAAACCCTGTTCCTCGAAAAACTTGAACCGTAAACGTGAAACCCCGAACCTCTAAAAACCCTAACCGTGAAACCCCGAACCTCGAAACATCGAAAACCCCGAACCCCAAAAACTCTTAACTGGTAACGCAAAACCCCGAATCGCGAAACTGCGTACCCGAACCGCGAAAAACCCTAACCGCGAAACCCCTATCCACGACACCGGAACCTCTAAAAAGCCTCACCGCTAAACCCCGAACTGCGAAACCCTGAAACTCAAAACCGCATAACCGAAACCCCTTACCGCGAAAAACCCTAACAGCGAAATCCCAAACCCCGAACCTTGAAAACCCAGAACCCGAAACGCGAAATCTCGAACCTCGAAACCGCATACCCGAAAACCTGATCTGCAATACCCTGAACCTCGAAAACCCTGAACCGTAAACGCAAAACCCCGACCCTTGTAACCACGAAACCCCGAACCGCGAAAACATCATACCCGAAACCCCTAACCGCGACACCACGAACACGAAACCCCGAACCTCAGAATGCCGAATCTCGAAAAACCAGAACCCTAAATGAGAAAACCCCGAATCTCGAAAAACCAGAACCCTAAATGAGAAAACCCCGAACCTCGAAACCGCAATCCCGAAACCCTGAACCTCGAAAAACCCTAACCTAAAACCTCGAACCTCGAAAACCCTTAACTGCTAACGCGAAACCCCGAACCTCAAAACTGCATAACCGAAACCCCGAACCTCGAAAAAACCCTAACAAACGAAAACCCCAAACCCCGAACCTCGAAAACCATAACAGCGAAACCCCAAAACCCCGAAGCTTGGAACCGCGTACCCGAAACACCAAACCTCTAAAAAACCCCAAAACCCCGAACACGAAACCCCGAACCTTAGAACGACGAACCTCGAAAACCCAGAACCATAAACGTTAAACCCGAAACCCTGATCCACGAAACCCCAAACCTCCAAAAACCCTAACCGTGAAACCCCGAACCTCGAAACACTCGAAAATGCCGAACCCCAAACGCGAAACCCCAAAACTCTTAACTGCTAACGCAAAACGCCGAAAACCCCGAACCCTAAACGCGAAACCCCAAAACTATTAACTGCTAACGCGAAACCCCGAATCTCGAAATTGCGTACCCGAACCGCAAAAAAACCTAACCGCGAAACCCCGAACTGCAAAACCCCAAACCTAGAGACCCAAGAAACCTGAAAAACCCTAAACCCTAAACACAAAACCTTGATCCCGAAACCCCGAACGTCGAAAACCCCGAACCTCGAAACCGCGTAGACGAAACCCCGAACCTCGAAAAACCCTAACCGTAAATCCCCGAACCTCGAAATGCCGAATCTCGAAAACCCAGAACCCTAAATGAGAAAACCACGAACCTCAAAACCGCATACACGAAACCCCGAACCTCGAAAACCCCTAACCCGACACCCCGAACTTCGAAAACCCCTAACTGGTAACGCGAAACCCCGAACCTCGAAACCGCATAACCGAAACACCTTATCGCGAAAAACCCTAACAGCGAAACCCCGAACCTCGAACCTCGAAAACCCAGAACCCTAAACGCGAAACCTCGAACCTCGAAAACCCAGAACCCTAAACGCGAAAACTCAAACCTCGAAACCGCATACCTCAAACCCTGAACCTCGAAAACCCCAAACCGTAAACGCGAAACCCCGAATGCAAAACCCCGACCCTTGAAACCACAAAACCCCGAACCTCGAAACCGTTTACCCGAAACCCCGAACCTCGAAAACCCCTAACCCGAAACCCCAAACCTCAAAAACCCCTAACTGCTAAGGCGAAACCCCGAACCTCGAAACCGTATAACCGAAACCCCTTACCGCATAAAACCCTAACAGCGATACCCCGAACCCGAAACCTCGAACCTCAAAAACCCAGAACCCTAAACGCGAAACCTCGAACCCGAAACCCCGAACCTCAAAAACCCAGAACCCTAAATGCGAAACCTCGAACCTCAAAACCGCATACCCGAAAACCCGATCCGCGAAACCCTGAACCTCGAAAACCCCGAACCCGAAACCCCGAAACCTCGAAAAAACCTAACCGCAAAACCCCGAACACGTAACCTCGAACCTCGGAACGACGAACCTCGAAAACCCAGAACCCTAAACGTGAAACCCAAAACCCTGAACCTTGAAAACCCCTAACCGCGAAACCCCAAACCTCGAAATGTCGAATCTCGAAAACCCAGAACCCTAAATGAGAAAACCCCGAACCTCAAAACCGCATACACGAAACCCCGAACCTCTAAAAACCCTAACCGTGAAACCCCGAACCTCGAAACACCGAACACCCCGAAGCCCAAACGCGAAACCCCAAAACTCTTAACTGCTAACGCGAAACCCCGAAAACCCAGAACCCTAAACACGAAACCCCAAAACTATTAACTGCTAACGCGAAACCCGAAATCTCGAAACTGCGTACCCGAACCGCGAAAAACCCTAACCGCGAAACCCCTATCCACGAAACCCAAAACCTCTAAAAACCCTAACGGCGAAACCCCGAACCCGAAACCCCAAACGACGAAACCCCGAACCTCGAGACCCCTGAAACCTCGAAAACCCTGAACCCTAAACGCGAAACCTTGATCCCGAATCCCCAAACCTCGAACACCTCGAACCTCGAAACCGCGTAGGCGAAACCCCGAACCTCGAAAAACCCTAACCGCGAAACCCCGAACCGTAAACTCGAAACCCGAACCCGAAACCCCGATCCGCGAAACCTCGAAACTCGAAAACCCCGAACCGTAAACGCGAAACCTCGAACCCGAAACCCCTATCCACGAAACCCGGAACCTCTAAAAACACTAACCGCGAAACCGCAAACCCAAAACCCCGAACCTCGAAAACCCAGAACCATAAACGCGAAACATCGAACCCGAAACCCTGATCCGCGAAACCCTGAACGCAAAACGCCGACCCTTGAAACCCCGAACCTCGGAATGCCGAATCTCGAAAACCCAGAACCCTAAATGAGAAAACCCCGAACCTCGAAACCGCATAGACGAAACCTCGAACCTCGAAAAACCCTAACCGTGAAACCCCGAACCTCGAAACCGCATACCTGAAACCCCGAACCTCGAAACCCCGAACCTCGAAATGTCGAATCTCGAAAATCCAGAACCCTGAATGAGAAAACCCCGAACCTCAAAACCGCATACACGAAACCCCAAACCTCTAAAAACCCTAACCTCGAAACATCGAACCTCGAAACACCGAACACCCCGAAGCCCAAACGCGAAACCCCAAAACTCTTAACTGCTAACGCGAAACCCCGAAAACCCAGAACCCTAAACACGAAACCCCAAAACTATTAACTGCTAACGCGAAACCCGAAATCTCGAAACTGCGTACCCGAACCGCGAAAAACCCTAACCGCGAAACCCCTATCCACGAAACCCAAAACCTCTAAAAACCCTAACGGCGAAACCCCGAACCCGAAACCCCAAACGGCGAAAACCCCGAACCTCGAGACCCCTGAAACCTCGAAAACCCTGAACCCTAAACGCGAAACCTTGATCCCGAATCCCCAAACCTCGAACACCTCGAACCTCGAAACCGCGTAGGCGAAACCCCGAACCTCGAAAAACCCTAACCGCGAAACCCCGAACCGTAAACTCGAAACCCGAACCCGAAACCCCGATCCGCGAAACCTCGAAACTCGAAAACCCTGAACCGTAAACGCGAAACCTCGAACCCGAAACCCCTATCCACGAAACCCGGAACCTCTAAAAACACTAACCGCGAAACCGCAAACCCAAAACCCCGAACCTCGAAAACCCAGAACCATAAACGCGAAACCTTGAACCCGAAACCCTGATCCGCGAAACCCTGTACCTCGACAACCCCGAATCGTAAACGCGAAACCCTGAACGCAAAACGCCGACCCTTGAAACCCCGAACCTCGAAATGCCGAATCTCGAAAACCCAGAACCCTAAATGAGAAAACCCCGAACCTCGAAACCTCATACCCGAAACCCTGAATCTCGAAAAACCCTAACCCAAAACACCGAACCTCGATAACCCCTAACTGCTAACGCGAAACCCCGAACCTCGAAACCGCATAACCGAAACCCCTTACCGCGAAAAACCCTAACAGCGAAACCCCGAACCCAAAAACCCCAACCGTTGAAACCACGAAACCCCGAACCGCGAAAACATCATAGCCGAAACCCCGAACCTCGAAACTGCACACCCGAAACCCCGAACCTCGAAAACCCCAACCGCGAAACCCCGAACCTCGAAAACCCCTAACTGCTAACGCGAAACCCAGAACCTCGAAACCGCATATACAAAACCCCTTAACGCGAAAAACCCTAACAGCGATACCCCGAACCCGAAACCCCGTACCTCGAAAACCCAGAACCCTAAACGCGAAACCTCGAACCTCGAAACCGCATACCCGAAAACCCGATCTGCAAAACCCTGAACCTCGAAAACCCCGAACCTTAGACGCGAAACCTCGAACGCAAAACCCCAACTCTTGGAACCACGAAACCCCGAACCGCGAAAACATCATAGCCGAAACCCCGAAACTCGAAACCGCATACCCGAAACCCCGATCTGCAAAGCCCTGTTCCTCGAAAAACCTGAACCGTAAACGTGAAACCCCAAACCTCTAAAAACCCTAACCGTGAAACCCCGAAAACCCTGAACCCCAAACTCGAAACCCAAAAACTCTTAACTGGTAACGCAAACCCCCGAACCCTGAACCGCGAAACTGCGTACCCGAACAGCGAAAAACCCTAACCGCGAAACCCCTATCCACGACACCGGAACCTCTAAAAAGCCTCACCGCTAAAACCCGAACTGCGAAACCCCGAGCCTCGAAAAACCCTAACAGCGAAACCCTAAACCCCGAACCTCGAAACCCCGAACGGCGACAAACCCTAACAGCGATACCCAGAACCCGAAACCCCGAACCTCGAAACCGCATACCCGAAAACCCGATCCGCGAAACCCTGAAACTCGAAAACCCCGAACCCGAAACCCCGAACCTCAAAAACCTAAACCCTAAACGTGAAACCCCGAAAACCCCAAAATTTTAACCCGAAACCCCGAAGCTTGAATCCGCGTACCCGAAACACCAAACCTCTAAAAACCCTAACCGTTAAACCCCAAACACGAAACCCCGAACCTCGGAACGACGAACATCGAAACCCAGAACCCTAAACGTGAAACCCGAAACCCTGATCCACGAAACCCCGAACCTCCAAAAACCCTAACCGTTAAACCCCGAACCTCGAAACACCAAAAACCCCGAACCCCAAACGCGAAACCCCAAAACTCTTAACTGCTAACGCGAAACCCCGAACCCTAAACAGGAAACCCCAAAACTATTAACTGCAAACGCGAAACCCCAAATCTCGAAACGGCGTACCCGAACCTCTAAAAACACTAACCCCGAAACCCTTATCCATGAAACCCGGAACCTCTAAAACCCTAACTACGAAACCCCGAAACCGAAACCCCGAACTGCGAAACCCCGAACCTCGAGACCCCAGAAACTCGAAACCCCGTAGGCGAAACCTCGAACCTCGAAAAACCCTAACTGCGAAACCCCGAACCCTAAACGCGAAACCCGAACCCGAAATCCCGATCCGCGAAACCCCGAACCTCGAACGCAAAACCCCGACCCTTGAAACCCAGAAACCCCGATCCGTGAAAACATCATACCCGAATCCCCGAACCTCGAAAACCCCTAACTGCTAACGCGAAACCCCGAAGCTCGAAACCGCATAACCGAAACCCCTTACCGCGAAACCCCGAACCCCGAACCTCGAAAACCCAGAACCCTAAACGCAAAACCTCGAACCTCGAAACCGCATACCCGAAAACCCGATCCGCAAAACACTGAACCTCGAAAACCCCGAACCATAAACGCGAATCCCCGAACGCAAAACCCCAACCCTTGAAACCACAAAACCCCGAACCGCGGAAACGGCATACCCGAAACCCCGAAGCTCGAAAACCCCTAACCCGAAACCCCGAAACCCCGAACCTCAAAAACCCCTAACTGCTACCGCGAAGAACCCTAACAGCGATACCCTGAACCTCGAAAACCCAGAACCCTAAACGCGAAACGTCGAACCTCGAAACCACATACCCGAAAAACCAGATCCGCGAAACCCTTGAAACCCTGAAACCCCGAACCGTGAAAACAACATAGCCGAAACCCCAAACCTCGAAAATCCCTCACCGCTAAACCCCGAACCTCAAAACGCCGAATCTCGAAAGCCCAGAACACTAAACGCTTTCCCCCAAACCTCGAAACCGCATACCCGAAACCCCGAACCTCGAAAATCCCTCACCGCAAAACCCCGAACGCGAAACCCCGAACGCAAAACGCCGACCCTTGATCCCCAAACCCGAAACCCCTTACCGCAAAAAAACCCTAACCACGACACCCCGAACCCGAAACCCCGAACCTCGAAACCCCCAACCTCGAAGTGCCGAATCTCAAAAACCCAGAACCCTAAATGAGAAACCCCGAACCTTGAAACCACGTACCCGAAATCCCGAACTTCGAAAACCCCTAACCTCGAAACCGCATAACAGAAACCCCTTACCGTGAGAAACCCTAACAGCGATACCCCGAACCTCGAAAACCCAGAACCCTAAACGCGAAACCTCCAATCACGAACCGCATACCACAAAACACGATCCGCGAAACCCCGAACCTAAAAAACCCGAACCTCGAAAACCCCGAACCCTAAACGCAAAACCTCGAAAACCCAAAACTTCTAACTCGAAACCCTGAAGCTTGAAACCGCGTAGCCGAAACACCAAACCTCTAAAAAGCCTAACCGCAAAACCCACGAACACGAAACCCCGAACCTCGGAACATTGAAACTCGAAAACCCAGAAAACCGAATCCCTGATCCACGAAACGCCGAACCTCTAAAAACCCTAACTGTGAAACCCCGAACCTCGAAACACCAAAAACCCCGAACCCTAAACGCGAAACCCTAAAACTATTAACTGCTAACGCGAAACCCTGATTCTCAAAACTGCGTACCCGTACCGTGAAAAACCCTAACCTCTAAACCCCTATCCACGAAACCCGGATCCTCTAAAAACCCTAACCGCGAAACCCCGAACTGCAAAACCTCGAACCTCGAGACCCAAGAAACCCCGGACCTCGACAACCTTGAACCCTAAACGCGAAACCTGGATCCGCGAAACCCCGAACCTCAAAAACCCCGAACCGCGAAAACATCATAGCCGAAACCCCGAACCTCAAAAATCCCTCACCACGAAACCGCGAACGTGAAACCCCGAACCTCGAAAAACCCTAACCCGAAACCCCGAACCTCGAAAACTCCTAACTGCTAACCCGAAACCCTGAAGCTTGAAACCGCGTACCCGAAACACCAAACCTCTAAAAACCCTAACCACGAAACCCCGAACACGTAACCTCGAACCTCGGAACGACGAACCTCGAAAACCCAGAACCCTAAACGTGAAACCCAAAACCCTGATCCACGAAACCCCGAACTTAAAAAAACCCTAACCGTGAAACTGCGAACCTCCAAACGCGAAACCCCGAACCCCAAACGCGAAACCCCGAACCCCAAACGCGAAACCCCAAAACTATTAACTGCTAACGCGAAACCCGAAATCTCGAAACTGCGTACCTGAACCGCTAAAAACCCTAACCGCGAAACCCCTATCCACTAAACCCGGAACCTCTAGAAACCCGGATTCGCGAAACCCCGAACGCAAAACCCCGATCCTTGAAACCCCGAAACCCCGAACCGCTAAAACATCGTAGCCGAAACCCCGAACCTTGAAAACCCTAAACCGCGAAACCCCGAACGCAAAATGCTGAGCCTTGACACCCGAACCCGAAACCCCGAATCTCAAAAACCAGAACCCTAAATGAGAAACACCGAAATTCGAAACCGCATACCCGAAACCCCAAACCTCGAAAACCCCTAACCCGAAATCCCGAACCTCAAAAACCCTAACAGCTAACGCGAAACCCCGAACGTCGAAAAACCCTAACAGCGAAACCCCAAACCTCGAAATCCCAGAACCCTAAACGCGAAACCTCGAACCTCGAAATCCGCATACCCGAAAACCCGATCCGCAAAACCCGGAACCTAGAAAACCCCGAACCGTAAACGCGAAACCCCGAACACAATACCCCTACCCTTGAAACCCCGAACCTCGAAAACCCCTAACCCGAACCCCGAACCTCGAAACCGCATACCCGAAACCCCGAACCGCGAAAAACCCTAACAGGGATACCCCGAAACCCCGAACCTCGAAAACCCAGAACCCTAAACGCGAAACCTCGAAACCGCATACCCGAAAACCCGATCCACGAAACCCGGAACCTCGAAAACCCCAAACCCGAAACCCCGAACATCAAAAACCCGAACCTCGAAAACCCCAAACCCTAAATGCGAAACCCCGGAAACCCCAAACTTCTAACCCGAAACCGCGACGCTTGAAACCGCGTACCCAAAACACCAAACCTCTAAAAACCCTAACTCTAAAAACCCCGAACACGAAACCCCGAACCTCGGAATGACGAACCACGAAAACCCAGAACCCGAAACCTGAAACGCGAAACCCTGATCCACGAAACACCGAAAACCCCGTACCCCAAACACGAAACACCAAAACTCTTAACTGCTAACGCGAAACCCCGAACCCCAAACGTGAAATCCCAAAACTATTAACTGCTAACGCGAAACGCCGAATCTCGAAACTGCGTACCCAAACGCAAAACCCTGACCATTGAAACCCCGAACCTCGAAAATCCCTCACCGCGAAACCACGAACACGAAACCCCGAACAGCGACAAACCCTAACCGCGAAAACCCGAACCATGAAATGCCTAAACCGCGAAATCCCGAATGCAAAACACCGACCTTTGAATCCCCGAACGCGAAACCCCTTACCGCAAAAAACCTTAACCGTGACACCCCGAACCCGAAACCCCGAACCTCGAAAGGCCGAATCTTGAAAACCCCGAACCCTATATGAGAAACCCCGAAACCGCATACCTGAAACCCCGAACCTCGATAACCCCTAACTGCTAACGCGAAACCCCGAACCTCGAAACCGCATAACCGAAACCCCTTACCGCGAAAAACCCTAACATCGAAACCCCGAAACCCCGAACCTCGAAAACCCAGAACCCTAAACGCAAAACCTCGAACCTCGAAACCGCATACCCGAAAACCCGATCCACGAAACCCGAACCTCGAAAATCCCCCAAACCCGAAACCCCGAACATCAAAAACCCGAACCTCGAAAACCCCGAACCCTAAATGCGAAACCCCGGAAATCCCAAACTTCTAACCCGAAACCGTGACGCTTGAAACCGCGTACCCAAAACACCAAACCTCTAAAAACCCTAACTCTAAAAACCCCGAACCCGAAACCCCGAACCTTGAAATGTCGAATCTCGAAAACCCAGAACCCTAAATGAGAAACCCCAAACCTCGAAACCGCATACCCAAAACCCCGAACCTCGATAACCCCTAACTGCTAAAGCGAAACCCCGAACGCAAAACCCCGACCCTTGAAACCACGAAACCCCGAACCGCGAAAACATCATACCCGAAACCCCGAACCTCGAAACCGCATAACCGAAACCCCTTACCGCGAAAAACCCTAACAGCGAAACCCCGAACCCCGAACCTCGAAAACCCAGAACCCTAAACACGAAACCTCGAACCTCGAAAACCACATACCCGAAAAACCCGATCCGCAAAACCCCCGAACCTCAAAAACCCCGAACTGTAAACGCGAAACCCCAAACGCAAAACCCCGACCCTTGAAACCACAAAACCCCGAACTGCGGAAACGGCATACCCGAAACCCCGAAGCTCGAAAACCCCTAACCCAAAACCCCGAACCTCAAAAACCCCTAACTGCTACCGCGAAGAACCCTAACAGTGATACCCCGAACCTCCAAAACCTAGAACCCTAAACGCGAAACCTCGAACCTCGAAACCACATACCCGAAAAACTAGATCCGCGAAACCTTTGAAACCCCGAAACCCAGAACCGCGAAAAAATCATAGCCGAAACCCCAAACCTCGAAAATCCATCAACGCTAAACCCCGAACCTCAAAACGCCGAATCTCGAAAGGCCAGAACACTAAACGCTTTCCCCCGAACCTCGAAACCGCATACCCGAAACACCAAACCGTAAACGCGAAACCGCGAACCCGAAACCCCAATCCGCGAAACCACGAACCTCGAAAACCCCAAACCGTAAACGCGAAACCCCGAATGCAAAACCCCGACCTTTGAAACCCCGAACCTCGAAAATCCCTCACCACGAAACCGCGAATGCGAAACCCCGAATCGCGACAAACCCTAACCGCAAAAACCCGAACCATGAAAAACCTAAACCGGGAAACCCCGAACGCAAAATGCCGACCCTTGAATCCCCAAACCCGAAACCCCTTACCGCAAAAAAACCCTAACCGCGACACCCCGAACCCGAAACCCCGAACCTCGAAACCCCGAACCCCGAAGTGCCGAATCTCAAAAACCCAGAACCCTAAATGAGAAACCCCGAACCTCGAAAACCCCTAACCTCGAAACCGCATAACCGAAACCCCTTACTACGAGAAACCCTAACAGCGATACCCCGAACCTCGAAAACCCAGAACCCTAAATTTGAAATCTCGAACCTCGAACCGCATACCAAAAACCCCGATCCGCGAAACCCTGAACCTCAAAAACCCGAACCTCTAAAACCCCGAACCTCAAAAACCCGAACCTCGAAAACCCCGAACCCTAAACGCGAAACCTCGAAAACCCAAAACTTCTAACTCGAAACCCCGAAGCTTGAAACCGCGTAGCCGAAACACCAAACTCTAAAAACCCTAACCGCAAAACCCCGAACACGAAACCCTGAACCTCGGAACGTCGAACCTCGGAAACCCAGAAACCCGAATCCCTGATCCACGAAACCCCGATCCTCTAAAAACCCTAACCTCGAAACACCGAAAACCCCGAACCCCAAACGCGAAACCCCAAAACTCTTAACTGCTAACGTGAAACCTTGAAAACCCCGAACCCCAAACGCGAAATCCCAAAACTATTAACTGCTAACGCGAAACCTGAAATCTCGAAACTGCATACCTGAACCATGAAAAACCCTAACCTCTAAAACCCCTATCCACGAAACCCCGATCCTCTAAAAACCCTAACCGCGAAACCCCGAACTGCAAAACCCCGAACCTCGAGACCCAAGAAACCCCGGACCTGGACAACGCCGAACCCTTAACCCAAAACCGCGAACCTTGACAACCCTGAACCCTAAACACGAAACCCCGAACCTCGAAACCGCGTAGGCGAAACCCCGAACCTCGAAAACCCCGATCCGCGAAACCCCGAACCCCGAAACCGCATACCCGAAACCCCGAACCTCGAAAACCCCTAACGCGAAACCTCGAACCTCAAAAACGCAAAACCCTAAACACGAAACCTCGAACCTCGACACCACATACCCCAAAACCCGATCCGCAAAACCCTGAACCTCGAAAACCCCGAACTGTAAACGCAAAACCACGAACGCAAGACGCCAACCCTTGAAACCACGAAACCCCGAATCGTAAACGCGAAACCCCGAACCCAAAACCCCGACCCTTGAAACCACGAAACCCCGAACCCAAAACCCCGACCCTTGAAACCACAAAACCCCGAGCCGTGAAAACATCATAGCCAAAACCCCGAACCTCAAAACCGCATACCCGAAACCCCGAACCTTGAAAACCGCATACCCGAAACCCCGAACCTCGAAAACCCCTAACGCGAAACCCCGAACCTCGAAATCCCCTAACTGCTAACGTGAAACCCCGAACCTCGAAACCGCATATACGAAACCCCTTAACGCGAAAAACCCTAACAGCGATACCCCGAACCCGAAACCCCGAACCTCGAAAACCCTGAACCGTAGAAGCGAAACCTCGAACGCAAAACCCCAACCCTTGGAACCACGAAACCCTAAACCGCGAAAACATCATAGCCGAAACCCTGAACCTCGAAACCGCATACCCGAAACCCCGAAACTCGAAAACCCCTAACCCGAAACCTTGATCATCGAAAACCTAGAACCCTAAACGCGAATCCTCGAACCTCAAAACCGCATACCCGAAAACCCGATCCGCAAAACCCTGAACCTCGAAAAACCTGAACCGTAAACGCGAAACCTCGAACCTCAAAACCGCATACCCGAAAACTCGATCCGCAACACCCTGAACCTCGAAAACCCCGAACCTTAGACGCGAAACCTCGAACCTCAAAACCGCATTCCCGAAAACCTGAACCGTAAACGCGAATCCTCGAACCTCAAAACCGCATACCTGAAAACTCAATCCGCAACACCCTGAACCTCGAAAACCCCGAACATTAGACGCGAAACCTCGAACCTCAAAACCGCATACCCGAAAACCCGATCCGCAACACCCTGAACCTCGAAAACCCCCAACCTTAGATGCAAAACCTCGAACGCAAAACCCCAACCCTTGGAACCACGAAACCCCGAACCGCGAAAACATCATAGCCGAAACCCCGAACCTCGAAACCGCATACCCGAAACCCAGAACCCTAAACGCGAAACCTCGAACCTCGAAACCGCATACCCGAAACCCCGAACCTCGAAAACCCCTAACCCGAAACCCCGAACCTCGAAAACCTAGAACCCTAAACGCGAATCCTCAAACCTCAAAACCGCATACCCGAAAACCCGATCCCCGAAACCCTGTTCCTCGAAAAACCTGAACCGTAAACGTGAAACCCCGAACCTCTAAAAACCCTAACCGTGAAACCCCGAACCTCGAAACACCGAAAACCCCGAACCCCAAACGTGAAACCCAAAAACTCTTAACTGGTAACGCAAAACCCCGAACCCCGAATCGCGAAACTGCGTACCCGAAACGCGAAAAACCCTAACCGCGAAACCCCTATCCACGACACCGGAACCTCTTAAAAGCCTCACCGCTAAACCCCGAACTGCGAAACCCTGAAACTCAAAACCGCATAACCGAAACCCCTTACCGCGAAAAACCCTAACAGATGAAAACCCCCAAACCCCCGAACCTTGAAAACCCGGAACCCGAAACGCGAAATCTCGAACCTCGAAACCGCATACCCGAAAACCTGATCTGCAATATCCTGAACCTCGAAAACCCTGAACCGTAAACGCAAAACCCCGACCCTTGTAACCACGAAACCCCGAACCGCGAAAACATCATACCCGAAACCCCTAACCGCGACACCACGAACACGAAACCCCGAACCTCAGAATGCCGAATCTCGAAAAACCAGATCCCTAAATGAGAAAACCCCGAACCTCGAAACCGCAATCCCGAAACCCTGAACCTCGAAAAACCCTAACCTAAAACCTCGAACCTCGAAAACCCTTAATCGCTAACGCGAAACCCCGAACCTCAAAACTGCATAACCGAAACCCCGAACCTCGAAAAACCCTAACAGTGAAAACCCCCAAACCCCCGAACCTCGAAAACCATAACAATGAAACCCCAAAAACCCCGAAGCTTGGAACCGCGTGCACCGAAACACCAAACCTCTAAAAAACCCCCAAAACCCCGAACACGAAACCCCGAACCTTAGAACGACGAACCTCGAAAACCCAGAACCATAAACGTTAAACCCGAAACCCTGATCCACGAAACCCCAAACCTCCAAAAACCCTAACCGTGAAACCCCGAACCTCGAAACACCGAAAATGCCGAACCCCAAACGCGAAACCCCAAAACTCTTAACTGCTAACGCAAAACGCTGAAAACCCCGAACCCTAAACGCGAAACCCCAAAACTATTAACTGCTAACGCGAAACCCCGAATCTCGAAATTGCGTACCCGAACCGCAAAAAAACCTAACCGCGAAACCCCGAACTGCGAAACCCCAAACCTTGAGACCCAAGAAACCTGAAAAACCCTAAACCCTAAACGCAAAACCTTGATCCCGAAACCCCGAACGTCGAAAACCTCGAACCTCGAAACCGCGTAGACGAAACCCCGAACCTCGAAAAACCCTAACCGTAAATCCCCGAACCTCGAAACCCCGAACCTCGAAATGCCGAATCTCGAAAACCCAGAACCCTAAATGAGAAAACCACGAACCTCAAAACCGCATACATGAAACCCCGAACCTCGAAAACCCCTAACCCGACACCCCGAACTTCGAAAACCCCTAACTGGTAACGCGAAACCCCGAACCTCGAAACCGCATAACCGAAACACCTTATCGCGAAAAACCCTAACAGCGAAAACCCCGAACCTCGAACCTCGAAAACCCGTAACCCTAAACGCGAAACCTCGAACCTCGAAAACCCGTAACCCTAAACGCGAAAAACTCAAACCTCGAAACCGCATACCCAAAACCCGATCCGCTAAACCCTGAACCTCGAAAACCCCAAACCGTAAACGCGAAAACCCCGAATGCAAAACCCCGACCCTTGAAACCACGAAACCCCGAACCTCGAAACCGTTTACCCGAAACCCCGAACCTCGAAAAACCCCCTAACCCGAAACCCCCAAACCTCAAAAACCCCTAATCGCTAAGGCGAAACCCCGAACCTCGAAACCCGTATAACCGAAACCCCTTACCGCGTAAAACCCTAACAGCGATACCCGAACCTCAAAAACCCGTAACCCTAAACGCGAAACCTCGAACCCGAAACCCCGAACCTCAAAAACCCAGAACCCTAAATGCGAAACCTCGAACCTCAAAACCGCATACCCGAAAACCCGATCCGCGAAACCCTGAACCTCGAAAACCCCGAACCCGAAACCCCGAACCTCGAAAAAACCTAACCGCAAAACCCCGAACACGTAACCTCGAACCTCGGAACGACGAACCTCGAAAACCCAGAACCCTAAACGTGAAACCCAAAACCCCGAACCTTGAAAAATCCTAACCGCGAAAACCCCGAACCTCGAAAACCCCGAACCTCGAAATGTCGAATCTCGAAAACCCGTAACCCTAAATGAGAAAAACCCCGAACCTCAAAACCGCATACACGAAACCCCGAACCTCTAAAAACCCTAACCGTGAAACCCCGAACCTCGAAACACCGAACACCCCGAAGCCCAAACGCGAAACCCCAAAACTCTTAACTGCTAACGCGAAACCCCGAAAACCCAGAACCCTAAACACGAAACCCCAAAACTATTAACTGCTAACGCGAAACCCGAAATCTCGAAACTGCGTACCCGAACCGCGAAAAACCCTAACCGCGAAACCCCTATCCACGAAACCCAAAACCTCTAAAAACCCTAACGGCGAAACCCCGAACCCGAAACCCCAAACGGCGAAACCCCGAACCTCGAGACCCCTGAAACCTCGAAAACCCTGAACCCTAAACGCGAAACCTTGATCCCGAATCCCCAAACCTCGAACACCTCGAACCTCGAAACCGCGTAGGCGAAACCCCGAACCTCGAAAAACCCTAACCGCGAAACCCCGAACCGTAAACTCGAAACCCGAACCCGAAACCCCGATCCGCGAAACCTCGAAACTCGAAAACCCCGAACCGTAAACGCGAAACCTCGAACCCGAAACCCCTATCCACGAAACCCGGAACCTCTAAAAACACTAACCGCGAAACCGCAAACCCAAAACCCCGAACCTCGAATACCCAGAACCATAAACGCGAAACCTCGAACCCGAAACCCTGATCCGCGAAACCCTGAACGCAAAACGCCGACCCTTGAAACCCCGAACCTCGGAATGCCGAATCTCGAAAACCCAGAACCCTAAATGAGAAAACCCCGAACCTCGAAACCGCATAGACGAAACCCTGAACCTCGAAAAACCCTAACCGTGAAACCCCGAACCTCGAAACCGCATACTTGAAACCCCGAACCTCGAAACCCCGAACCTCGAAATGTCGAATCTCGAAAATCCAGAACCCTGAATGAGAAAACCCCGAACCTCAAAACCGCATACACGAAACCCCGAACCTCTAAAAACCCTAACCGTGAAACCCCGAACCTCGAAACACCGAACACCCCGAAGCCCAAACGCGAAACCCCAAAACTCTTAACTGCTAACGCGAAACCCCGAAAACCCAGAACCCTAAACACGAAACCCCAAAACTATTAACTGCTAACGCGAAACCCGAAATCTCGAAACTGCGTACCCGAACCGCGAAAAACCCTAACCGCGAAACCCCTATCCACGAAACCCAAAACCTCTAAAAACCCTAACGGCGAAACCCCGAACCCGAAACCCCAAACGGCGAAACCCCGAACCTCGAGACCCCTGAAACCTCAAAAACCCTGAACCCTAAACGCAAACCTTGATCCCGAATCCCCAAACCTCGAACACCTCGAACCTCGAAACCGCGTAGGCGAAACCCCGAACCTCGAAAAACCCTAACCGCGAAACCCCGAACCGTAAACTCGAAACCCGAACCCGAAACCCCGATCCGCGAAACCTCGAAACTCGAAAACCCCGAACCGTAAACGCGAAACCTCGAACCCGAAACCCCTATCCACGAAACCCGGAACCTCTAAAAACACTAACCGCGAAACCGCAAACCCAAAACCTCGAACCTCGAAAACCCAGAACCATAAACGCGAAACATCGAACCCGAAACCCTGATCCGCGAAACCCTGAACCTCGAAAACCCCGAATCGTAAACGCGAAACCCTGAACGCAAAACGCCGACCCTTGAAACCCCGAACCTCGGAATGCCGAATCTCGAAAACCCAGAACCCTAAATGAGAAAACCCCGAACCTCGAAACCGCATAGACGAAACCCCGAACCTCGAAAAACCCTAACCGCGAAACCCCGAACCTCGAAACCGCATACCTGAAACCCCGAACCTCGAAACCCTGAACCTCGAAATGTCGAATCTCGAAAATCCAGAACCCTGAATGAGAAAACCCCGAACCTCAAAACCGCATACACGAAACCCCGAACCTCTAAAAACCCTAACCGTGAAACCCCGAAAACCCTGAACCCCAAACTCGAAACCCAAAAACTCTTAACTGGTAACGCAAACCCCCGAACCCTGAACCGCGAAACTGCGTACCCGAACAGCGAAAAACCCTAACCGCGAAACCCCTATCCACGACACCGGAACCTCTAAAAAGCCTCACCGCTAAAACCCGAACTGCGAAACCCCGAACCTCGAAAAACCCTAACAGCGAAACCCTAAACCCCGAACCTCGAAACCCCGAACGGCGACAAACCCTAACAGTGATACCCAGAACCCGAAACCCCGAACCTCGAAACCGCATACCCGAAAACTCGATAAGCGAAACCCTGAAACTCGAAAACCCCGAACCCGAAACCCCGAACCTCAAAAACCTGAACCCTAAACGTGAAACCCCGAAAACCCCAAAATTTTAACCCGAAACCCCGAAGCTTGAATCCGCGTACCCGAAACACCAAACCTCTAAAAACCCTAACCGCAAAACCCCAAACACGTAACCCCGAACCTCGGAACGACGAACATCGAAACCCAGAACCCTAAACGTGAAACCCGAAACCCTGATCCACGAAACCCCGAACCCTAAACGCGAAACCCGAACCCGAAATCCCGATCCGCGAAACCCCGAACCTCGAACGCAAAACCCCGACCCTTGAAACCCAGAAACCCCGATCCGCGAAAACATCATACCCGAATCCCCGAACCTCGAAAACCCCTAACTGCTAACGCGAAACCCCGAACCTCGAAACCGCATAACCGAAACCCCTTACCGCGAAAAACCCTAACAGCGAAACCCCGAACCCCGAACCTCGAAAACCCAGAACCCTAAACGCAAAACCTCGAACCTCGAAACCGCATACCCGAAAACCCGATCCGCAAAAAACTGAACCTCGAAAACCCCGAACCATAAACGCGAATCCCCGAACGCAAAACCCCAACCCTTGAAACCACAAAACCCCGAACCGCGGAAACGGCATACCCGAAACCCCGAAGCTCGAAAACCCCTAACCCGAAACCCCGAAACCCCAAACCTCAAAAACCCCTAACTGCTACCGCGAAGAACCCTAACAGCGATACCCTGAACCTCGAAAACCCAGAACCCTAAACGCGAAACGTCGAACCTCGAAACCACATACCCGAAAAACCAGATCCGCGAAACCCTGAAACCCCGAACCGTGAAAACAACATAGCCGAAACCCCAAACCTCGAAAATCCCTCACCGCTAAACCCCGAACCTCAAAACGCCGAATCTCGAAAGCCCAGAACACTAAACGCTTTCCCCCGAACCTCGAAACCGCATACCCGAAACCCCGAACCTCGAAAATCCCTCACCGCAAAACCCCGAACGCGAAACCCCGAACGCAAAACGCCGACCCTTGATCCCCAAACCCGAAACCCCTTACCGCAAAAAAACCCTAACCACGACACCCCGAACCCGAAACCCCCAACCTCGAAGGCGCCGAATCTCAAAAACCCAGAACCCTAAATGAGAAACCCCGAACCTTGAAACCACGTACCCGAAATCCCGAACTTCGAAAACCCCTAACCTCGAAACCGCATAACAGAAACCCCTTACCGTGAGAAACCCTAACAGCGATACCCCGAACCTCGAAAACCCAGAACCCTAAACGCGAAACCTCAAATCACGAACCGCATACCACAAAACACGATCCGCGAAACCCCGAACCTAAAAAACCCGAACCCTAAACGCAAAACCTCGAAAACCCAAAACTTCTAACTCGAAACCCTGAAGCTTGAAACCGCGTAGCCGAAACACCAAACCTCTAAAAAGCCTAACCGCAAAACCCCGAACACGAAACCCCGAACCTCGGAACATTGAAACTCGAAAACCCAGAAAACCGAATCCCTGATCCACGAAACGCCGAACCTCTAAAAACCCTAACTGTGAAACCCCGAACCTCGAAACACCAAAAACCCCGAACCCTAAACGCGAAACCCCAAAACTATTAACTGCTAACGCGAAACCCCAAAACTATTAACTGGTTCGGTTAAAAAAAATCCTATAAGCCGCCGCTCGCTATAAATATAAACTTTCTTTCACATTTTCTTTCCTAATTTCAAAACCCTAGCCGCCGCCCCCTATAAATATAAACTTTCACACTTCTTTCTTAATTTCAAAACCCTAGCCTCCCATTTGAAAAACATTAAAACGCAAAATAAAAATATTTTTTATTTGTCTTTTTAGTATTTCAAAGGGTTTTTGTTTTTAGGTTTGTATTTTCTAAGGTTTGCTCAATTTGTTTGTTTTCTATTGTTTTTGAAGGGTTTTTTTAGGCTATTCTTTAAGATCGGAATGAATGACAGAGAAATGTGACATAAGGTAGACATCATGCTTCGTTGTAGCCCAAACCAAGTTCCTCAACCGCATCACAAAAAAACACAGATAAATGCAAGTGAGTCAATAAAACATCACAACCACTTCATGCCTATCCGCACTCAATCATATATCTATAAATGTACCCGGACTTTCCGGACTCCATGAATTGTCACAACATTTTTTCTCGAAAAAACTGGGTTCTCCTTTTTAATATAAAAAATAATTTGAAAATAATTTAAAATAAGATATAATAATAAATAATTTATTTATTTTTTTAAAATAATTTCAAATCGAAGTGCTGGATTAACATTAGTGTCAAGTCAAAGCAGATTAAAAAATAGGTAAACCAGCTTTGCCGCCTATCCGATTTACATCTCCAACCAACCTTTTTTCTCGACACATCGTACCTCCCGACCCCCTTCTATTACCCCCCACAACTTCACCATAATTTTCATTTAAAAAAAATAATAATTAGTATGCTAAATTAAAAAACATTGGTGGGATAGTATAGGTTGAAAAGAATTGACTGAAATAAGAAATATTGATTTGTTATAATTTTAAATCACTTGTCATGAAAAAAAAATGCTCATTATGGTTTCAAAACATGATATTTATTTAATATTATATATTTATTTATTAGTATGCTAAATTAAAAACATTTGTGGGATAGTATAGGTTGAAAAGAATTGATGAGATAAGACATTTTGATTTGTTATAATTTTAAATCACTTGTCATGAAATAAAAAAAAAAAATGCTCATTATGGTTTCAAAACATGATATTTATTTAATATTATATTTTTTTTATCACAATTATTTTATATATCATATTTTAAAATTACGATGAATAAAAAATATATTATTTTACTAAAAACCTTTTTCTATTATTAAAGAATAAAAAATTCTCATTTAATAGCTCAAAATAACCAAATCCAAAATGCAAACACAAAAAAAAAACCCTATAAAGAGTGAATTGTGTGCAGTTCCAAGCATTTTAATATTCATTGAGAAACAAAGGGTCACCTCTCCTTCTTCCTCACTGTCTTCCTGCCTCAGTTCTCTTTACGTGCTCTTCATCTTCCTTGATCCATCTTTAACACAAACAGATCAATGGATTTCAGTCTTGAAAACCCATTAGGAGATTCCCGTGAATTTCACTTCGACACGATCCCTTCTGATCTCTTCCTCATTGAATCTGATCACATGCCTTCAAAAATCCTCAGAGAGATACCTGTCATTGAATTTGATAATAACAATAATAATAATAAAAACCACACCATACAGCATTTGCTTCCACGTGGGTCTAGAAAGGGTATTTAGGTCATGTCAAGTCGAAGAGCGCCTAAGAAGATGCACCAATCCCTATTTTAGATTTTTGATCAAATTAGACTTGTGCATCTAGATAATCTTATTATTTAAGATATTTTTTTATTAAGATGTTTTATAATATAATATATTAAAATATCAATTTAAAGTCTTCTCTAAAAGAAAGTTCAAACAAAAACCCCAAACCTTGAGACCCAAGAAACTTGAAAAACCCTAAACCCTAAACGCAAAACCTTGATCCCGAAACCCCGAACCTCGAAAACCCCGAACCTCGAAACCGCGTAGACGAAACCCCGAACCTCGAAAAACCCTAACCGCAAATCCCCGAACCTCGAAATGCCGAATCTCGAAAACCCAGAACCCTAAATGAGAAAACCACGAACCTCGAAACCGCATACACGAAACCCCGAACCTCGAAAACCCCTAACCCGACACCCCGAACTTCGAAAACCCCTAACTGGTAACGCGAAACCCCGAACCTCGAAACCGCATAACCGAAACACCTTATCGCGAAAAACCCTAACAGCGAAACCCCGAACCTCGAACCTCAAAAACCCAGAACCCTAAACGCGAAACCTCGAACCTCGAAAACCCAGAACCCTAAACGCGAAACCTCGAACCTCGAAAACCCAGAACCCTAAACGCGAAAACTCAAACCTCGAAACCGCATACCCAAAACCTGATTCGCTAAACCCTGAACCTCGAAAACCCCAAACCGTAAACGCGAAACACGAATGCAAAACCCCGACCCTTGAAACCACGAAACCCCGAACCTCGAAACCGTTTACCCGAAACCCCGAACCTCGAAAACCCCTAACCCGAAACCCCGAAACTCAAAAACCCCTAACTGCTAAGGCGAAACCTCGAACCTCGAAACTGTATAACCGAAACCTCTTACCGTGTAAAACCCTAACAGCGATACCCCGAACCCGAAACCCCAAACCTCAAAAACCCAGAACCCTAAACGCGAAACCTCGAACCCGAAAACCCCGAACCTCAACAACCTGAACCCTAAACGCGAAACCTCGAACCTCAAAACCGCATACCCGAAAACCCGATCCGCGAAACCCTGAACCTCGAAAACCCCGATCCGCGAAACCCTGAACCTCGAAAAACCCTAACCTAAAACCTCGAACCTCGAAAACCCTTAACTGCTAACGCGAAACCCCGAACCTCAAAACTGCATAACCGAAACCCCGAACCTCGAAAAACCCTAACAGCGAAACCCCAAACCCCGAACCTCGAAAACCATAACAGCGAAACCCCAAAACCCCGAAGCTTGGAACCGCGTACCCGAAACACCAAACCTCTAAAAAACCCCAAAATCCCGAACACGAAACCCCGAACCTTAGAACGACGAACCTCGAAAACCCAGAACCATAAACGTTAAACCCGAAACCCTGATCCACGAAACCCCAAACCTCCAAAAACCCTAACCGTGAAACCCCGAAACTCGAAACACCGAAAAGCCGAACCCCAAACGCGAAACCCCAAAACTCTTAACTGCTAACGCAAAATGCCGAAAACCCCGAACCCTAAACGCGAAACCCCAAAACTATTAACTGCTAACGCGAAACCCCGAATCTCGAAATTGCGTACCCGAACCGCAAAAAAACCTAACCGCGAAACCCCGAACTGCGAAACCCCAAACCTTGAGACCCAAGAAACCTGAAAAACCCTAAACCCTAAACGCAAAACCTTGATCCCGAAACCCCGAACGTCGAAAACCCCGAACCTTGAAACCGCGTAGACGAAACCCCGAACCTCGAAAAACCCTAACCGCAAATCCCCGAACCTCGAAACCCCGAACCTCAAAATGCCGAATCTCGAAAACCCAGAACCCTAAATGAGAAAACCACGAACCTCAAAACCGCATACACGAAACCCCGAACCTCGAAAACCCCTAACCCGACACCCCGAACTTCGAAAACCCCTCACTGGTAACGCGAAACCCCGAACCTCGAAACCGCATAACCGAAACACCTTATCGCGAAAAACCCTAACAGCGAAACCCCGAACCTCGAACCTCGAAAACCCAGAACCCTAAACGCGAAACCTCGAACCTCGAAAACCCAGAACCCTAAACGCGAAAACTCAAACCTCGAAACCGGATACCCAAAACCTGATCCGCTAAACCCTGAACCTCGAAAACCCCAAACCGTAAACGCGAAACCCCGAATGCAAAACCCCGACCCTTGAAACCACGAAACCCCGAACCTCGAAACCGTTTACCCGAAACCCCGAACCTCGAAAACCCCTAACCCGAAACCCCGAAACTCAAAAACCCCTAACTGCTAAGGCGAAACCCCGAACCTCGAAACCGTATAACCGAAACCCCTTACCGCGTAAAACCCTAACAGCGATACCCCGAACCCGAAACCCCGAACCTCAAAAACCCAGAACCCTAAACGCGAAACCTCGAACCCGAAACCCCGAACCTCAAAAACCCAGAACCCTAAATGCGAAACCTCGAACCTCAAAACCGCATACCCGAAAACCCGATCCGCGAAACCCTGAACCTCGAAAACCCCGAACCCGAAACCCCGAACCTCGAAAAAACCTAACCGCAAAACCCCGAACACGTAAACTCGAACCTCGGAACGACGAACCTCGAAAACCCAGAACCCTAAATGTAAAACCCAAAACCCTGAACCTCGAAAAACCATAACCGCGAAACCCCGAACCTCGAAACCCCGAACCTCGAAATGTTGAATCTCGAAAACCCAGAACCCTAAATGAGAAAACCCCGAACCTCAAAACCGCATACACGAAACCCCAAACCTCTAAAAACCCTAACCGTGAAACCCCGAACCTCAAAACACCGAACACCCCGAAGCCCAAACGCGAAACCCCAAAACTCTTAACTACTAACGCGAAACCCCGAAAACCCCGAACCCTAAACACGAAACCCCAAAACTATTAACTGCTAACGCAAAACCCGAAATCTCGAAACTGCGTACCCGAACCGCGAAAAACCCTAACCGCGAAAACCCCTATCCACTGAAAACCCGAAACCTCTAAAAACCCTAACTAGCGAAACCCCGAACCCGAAACCCCCAAACGGCGAAACCCCCGAACCTCGAGACCCTCGAAACCTCGAAAACCCCGAACCCTAAACACGAAACCTTGATCCCGAATCCCCAAACCTCGAACACCTCGAACCTCGAAACCGCGTAGGCGAAACCCCGAACCTCGAAAAACCCTAACCGCGAAAACCCCGAACCGTAAACTCGAAAACCCGAACTCGAAACCCCGATCCGCGAAACCTCGAAACTCGAAAACCCCGAACCGTAAACGCGAAAACCTCGAACCCGAAACCCCTATCCACTGAAACCCGAACCCTCTAAAAACACTAACCGCGAAACCGCAAACCCAAAACCCCGAACCTCGAAAACCCGGAACCATAAACGCGAAACCTCGAACCCGAAACCCTGATCCGCGAAACCCTGAACCTCGAAAACCCCGAACCGTAAACGCGAAACCCTGAACGCAAAACGCCGACCCTTGAAACCCCGAACCTCGAAATGGCGAATCTCGAAAACCCAGAACCCTAAAGGAGAAACCCCGAACCTCGAAACCGCATACCCGAAACCCCGAACCTCGAAAACCCCTAACCTGAAACCCCGAACCTCGAAAACCACTAATTGCTAACGCGAAACCCCGAACCTCGAAACCGCATACCCGAAAACCCAATCCGCAAAACCCTGAACCGTAAACGCGAAACCCCGAAAGGAAAACCCCGACCCTTTTAACCACGAAACCCCGAACCGCAAAAACATCATACCCGAAACCCCTTACCGCAAAAACCCCTAACCGCGACACCCCGAACACGAAACCCCGAACCTCGAAACCCCGAACCTCGGAATGCCAAATCTCGAAAACCCAAAACCCTAAATGAGACAACCCCGAACCTCGAAACCTCATACCCGAAACCCTGAATCTCAAAAAACCCTAACCCGAAACCCCGAACCTCGAAAACCCCTAACTGCTAACGCGAAACCCCGAACCTCGAAACTGCATAACCGAAACCCCGAACCTCAAAAAACCCTAACAGTGAAACGCCGAACCCCGAACCTCGAAAACCCAGAACCCTAAACGCGAAACCTCGAACCTCGAAACCGCATACCCAAAAACCCGATCCGCAAAACCACGAACCTCGAAATGCCGAATCTCGAAAACCCAGAACCCTAAATGAGAAACCCCAAACCTCGAAACCGCATACCCCAAAGCTCGAAAACCCCTAACCCAAAACACCGAACCTCGATAACCCCTAACTGCTAACGCGAAACCCCGAACCTCAAAACCGCATAACCGAAACCCCTTACCGCGAAAAACCCTAACAGCGAAACCCCGAACCCAAAAACCCTAAACGTGAAACCTCGAACCTCGAAACCGCATACCCGAAAACCCAATCTGCAAAACCCTGAACCTCGAAAACCCCGAACCTTAGACGCGAAACCTCGAACGCAAAACCCCAACCCTTGGAACCACGAAACCCCGAACCGCGAAAACATCATAGCCGAAACCTCGAAACTCGAAACCTCATACCCGAAACCCCGATCCGCAAAACCCTGTTCCTCGAAAAACCTGAACCGTAAACGTGAAACCCCGAACCTCTAAAAACCCTAACCGTGAAATCCCGAAAACCCCGAACCCCAAACGCGAAACCCAAAAACTCTTAACTGGTAACGCAAACCCCCGAACCCTGAACCGCGAAACTGCGTACCCGAACCGCGAAAAACCCTAACCGCGAAACCCCTATCCACGACACCGGAACCTCTAAAAAGCCTCACCGCTAAAACCCGAACTGCGAAATCCCGAACCTCGAAACCGCATAACCGAAACCCCTTACCGCGAAAAACCCTAACAGCGAAAACCCCAAACCCCGAACCTCGAAAACCCAGAACCCGAAACGCGAAATCTCGAACCTCAAAACCGCATACCCGAAAAGCTGATTTGCAATACCCTGAACCTCAAAAACCCTGAACCGTAAACGCAAAACCCCGACCCTTGTAATCACGAAACCCCGAACCGCGAAAACATCATACCCGAAACCCCTTACCGCAAAAACCCCTAACCGCGACACCACGAACACGAAACCCCGAACCTCGAAACCCCGAACCTCAGAATGCCGAATCTCGAAAACCCAGAACCCTAAATGAGAAAACCCCGAACCTCAAAACCGCAATCCCGAAACCCTGAACCTCGAAAAACCCTAACCTGAAACCTCGAACCTCGAAAACCCCTAACTGCATAACCGAAACCCCGAGGAACAGGATTAGGGACCAATACCAAATTGTTAGCATGACTTGAGCATTTTAAAACCAATATAAATTTAGAGTTTTTAAACAAGTAAGATTATCAGCGAGGATGTCCAAGAAACAACCAGGACAAAAGGTTTGAATTTTTAATATGTTTCTTGCAGAAGAGGTTTGGATTGATTTCACTTTGAAAATGCTTTAATAAGATGATAACTTATACAATATCTGTGAAGTGTTTGACAAATAAGGAACATCGGTAGTTTAGTCTGAAACGAGGATTAAGATAGAGAAAATAGTTTGACCGATACTCGCTTCGATGATGTATCAATGTTTATCAATGATGGTTCTATAGGGCTTGAGGATCAGGGTTGTGAGCTAAAAGAATATTTTAAATAGTCACCGCCTAGCTTTTTGCTTGTCTTTTTTTAATTAATCCATTGCAAATGCCGTGTACTCTTTTCTTATGTACTCGAAGACCCTGTTTGATCATTTTTGGGATTTCTTTTGCCCTTCTTGCTTTCTTGGATCTCTTCTGTGGGACTTTAATGCCTTCTGCTTCAAATATAGTGAATGACCTTGTTGGTCTATTTGAATTCTATGGCTAGGATTGCATTCTGTTTTGGTTTGATGGTAAAAAATACTGTTTGTCTGGGTGCTTCATTTTAAAGCAGTCCGAGCTTGGTTTAGAACCGTGAAGTGATGCAATTTCAATGTATCAAGTTGGGCAGGGTTGTCAAATGCGAGTAACAAGTTCTATTGCTGCTTCACACAGGATCAATCTTAGTTTCATAATGAAGCCTCTAAGGTTTGCTAGTTGATTCATCTTTTCTATTATTCCGAGTCAAAATTAAAGTCATTATGAAGTATCCGCTTCATTATTTCACCCTGCATTTAGTATTGTGCCTCGATTGACTATTAAATGGGGCTTTAAGGAAGCTCTAGGGTTAACCACAAATTTGTTGTTTCATATTTGACTGATTGATAGTATCCAGGTCCAATATTGTCCGCTTATTTGATACCGTTTTCACTTTGCCTTGCAAGGCTTTGCAGATAGAAAATCTGAGATCGTAAAATCGAACCCATCCGGTCCGATTTTACGATCCGGATTGAGATTGATGTTTTTTTCCGAGTTTAATGGAAACTGAGATTTCAACCCGATTTGACAAGTTTTGTTGAGTTGACTCGCAAAATCATACGATTTTGCTAGTGTACTCGCGAGTTTAACAACCATACGTCAGAGATCTAAGAATATTTTATTATATGATGAGAAATACAAATGATAAAAAAAACAATTTACTCATAGTCAACCCAAAATTCAATAAAAATACAATAAAAATGAAAAAAAAAACACAATTGTGTTATCAAATAATTAAAATAATGTATTAACTATACCTTTTAATCGTGTTAAGAAAATAATTAAGATAAATATTCCTAATGTTTACATAATTGATAAAAAGAAAAAAACAAGGATTGAACAAATCAAGATAATTAGGAAATTATTTACTTAATTCTTTTTTATGTCTTATTTGATGACTATATTATACAAAAAGCTAAATGAGCTCATGAAAGCACTGTTCACCCACACTGAAGTCACTGTGGACTAGAACAGTGCAATTCACGACCTCATTCGCCTTTTTATGCAACTACTCATGCTAGAGCAAAAACCGAATACACTAAACCGAACCGAACTGGTTCGGTTAAAAAAAATCCTATAAGCCGCCGCTCGCTATAAATATAAACTTTCTTTCACATTTTCTTTCCTAATTTCAAAACCCTAGCCGCCGCCCCCTATAAATATAAACTTTCACACTTCTTTCTTAATTTCAAAACCCTAGCCTCCCATTTGAAAAACATTAAAACGCAAAATAAAAATATTTTTTATTTGTCTTTTTAGTATTTCAAAGGGTTTTTGTTTTTAGGTTTGTATTTTCTAAGGTTTGCTCAATTTGTTTGTTTTCTATTGTTTTTTGAAGGGTTTTTTTAGGCTATTCTTTAAGATCGAGAATGAATGACAGAGAAATGTGACATAAGGTAGACATCATGCTTCGTTGTAGCCCAAACCAAGTTCCTCAACCGCATCACAAAAAAACACGAGATAAATGCAAGTGAGTCAATAAAACATCACAACCACTTCATGCCTATCCGCACTCAATCATATATCTATAAATGTACCGGACTTTCCGGACTCCATGAATTGTCACAACATTTTTTCTCGAAAAAAAGCTGGGTTCTCCTTTTTAATATAAAAAATAATTTGAAAATAATTTAAAATAAGATATAATAATAAATAATTTATTTATTTTTTTTAAAATAATTTCAAATCGAAGTGCTGGATTAACATTAGTGTCAAGTCAAAGCAGTTAAAAATAGGTAAACCAGTTGCCAGTCTATCTGATTTACATCTCCAACCAACCTTTTTTCTGACACATCGTACCTCCTGACCCCTTCTATTACCCCCACAACTTCACCATAATTTTCATTTAAAAAAAATAATAATTAGTATGCTAAATTAAAAACATTGGTGGGATAGTATAGGTTGAAAAGAATTGACGAAATAAGAAATATTGATTTGTTATAATTTTAAATCACTTGTCATGAAAAAAAAATGCTCATTATGGTTTCAAAACATGATATTTATTTAATATTATATATTTATTTATTAGTATGCTAAATTAAAAACATTTGTGGGATAGTATAGGTTGAAAAGAATTGATGAGATAAGACATTTTGATTTGTTATAATTTTAAATCACTTGTCATGAAATAAAAAAAAAAATGCTCATTATGGTTTCAAAACATGATATTTATTTAATATTATATTTTTTTATTACAATTATTTTATATATCATATTTAAATTACGATGAATAAAAAATATATTATTTTACTAAAAACCTTTTTCTATTATTAAAGAATAAAAAATTCTCTTTTAATAGCTCAAAATAACCAAATCCAAAATGCAAACACAAAAAAAAAAAACCCTATAAAGAGTGAATTGTGTGCAGTTCCAAGCATTTTAATATTCATTGAGAAACAAAGGGTCACCTCTCCTTCTTCCTCACCTGTCTTCCCTGCCTCGAGTTCTCTTTACGTGCTCTTCATCTTCCTTGATCCATCTTTAACACAAACAGATCAATGGATTTCAGTCTTGAAAACCCATTAGGAGATTCCCAGTGAATTTCACTTCGACACGATCCCTTCGATCTCTTCCTCATTGAATCGATCACATGCCTTCAAAAAATCCTCGGGAGAGATACTGTCATTGAATTTGATAATAACAATAATAATAATAAAAACCACACCATACAGCATTTGCTTCCACGTGGGTCTAGAAAGGGTATTTAGGTCATGTCAAGTCGAAGAGCGCCTAAGAAGATGCACCAATCCCTATTTTAGATTTTTGATCAAATTAGACTTGTGCATCTAGATAATCTTATTATTTAAGATATTTTTTTATTAAGATGTTTTATAATATAATATATTAAAATATCAATTTAAAGTCTTCTCTAAAAGAAAGTTCAAACAAAAACCCCAAACCTTGAGACCCAAGAAACTTGAAAAACCCTAAACCCTAAACGCAAAACCTTGATCCCGAAACCCCGAACCTCGAAAACCCCGAACCTCGAAACCGCGTAGACGAAACCCCGAACCTCGAAAAACCCTAACCGCAAATCCCCGAACCTCGAAATGCCGAATCTCGAAAACCCAGAACCCTAAATGAGAAAACCACGAACCTCGAAACCGCATACACGAAACCCCGAACCTCGAAAACCCCTAACCCGACACCCCGAACTTCGAAAACCCCTAACTGGTAACGCGAAACCCCGAACCTCGAAACCGCATAACCGAAACACCTTATCGCGAAAAACCCTAACAGCGAAACCCCGAACCTCGAACCTCAAAAACCCAGAACCCTAAACGCGAAACCTCGAACCTCGAAAACCCAGAACCCTAAACGCGAAACCTCGAACCTCGAAAACCCAGAACCCTAAACGCGAAAACTCAAACCTCGAAACCGCATACCCAAAACCTGATTCGCTAAACCCTGAACCTCGAAAACCCCAAACCGTAAACGCGAAACACGAATGCAAAACCCCGACCCTTGAAACCACGAAACCCCGAACCTCGAAACCGTTTACCCGAAACCCCGAACATCGAAAACCCCTAACCCGAAACCCCGAAACTCAAAAACCCCTAACTGCTAAGGCGAAACCCCGAACCTCGAAACTGTATAACCGAAACCTCTTACCGTGTAAAACCCTAACAGCGATACCCCGAACCCGAAACCCCAAACCTCAAAAACCCAGAACCCTAAACGCGAAACCTCGAACCCGAAACCCCGAACCTCAACAACCCAGAACCCTAAACGCGAAACCTCGAACCTCAAAACCGCATACCCGAAAACCCGATCCGCGAAACCCTGAACCTCGAAAACCCCGATCCGCGAAACCCTGAACCTCGAAAAACCCTAACCTAAAACCTCGAACCTCGAAAACCCTTAACTGCTAACGCGAAACCCCGAACCTCAAAACTGCATAACCGAAACCCCGAACCTCGAAAAACCCTAACAGCGAAACCCCAAACCCCGAACCTCGAAAACCATAACAGTGAAACCCCCAAAAACCCCGAAGCTTGGAACCAGCGTGCCGAAACACCAAACCTCTAAAAAACCCCAAAAAGCCCGAACACGAAACCCCGAACCTTAGAACGACGAACCTCGAAAACCCGGAACCATAAAGCGTTAAACCCGAAACCCACGATCCACGAAACCCCAAACCTCCAAAAAACCCTAACAGTGAAACCCCAGAACCTCGAAACACCGAAAAGCCGAACCCCCAAGCGAAACCCCAAAACTCTTAACGCTAACGCAAAATGCCGAAAACCCCGAACCCTAAACGCGAAACCCCAAAACTATTAGCGCTAACGCGAAACCCCGAATCTCGAAATTGCGTACCGAACCGCAAAAAAAACCTAACCGCGAAACCCCGAACTGCGAAACCCCAAACCTTGAGACCCAAGAAACACGAAAAACCCTAAACCCTAAACGCAAAACCTTGATCCCGAAACCCCGAGCGTCGAAAACCCCGAACCTTGAAACCGCGTAGACGAAAACCCCGAACCTCGAAAAACCCTAACCGCAAATCCCGAACCTCGAAACCCCGAACCTCGAAATGCCGAATCTTGAAAACCCGGAACCCTAAATGAGAAAACCACGAACCTCAAAACCGCATACACGAAACCCCAGAACCTCGAAAACCCCTAACCCGACACCCAGAACTTCGAAAACCCCTCACCGGTAACGCGAGACCCCGAACCTCGAAACCGCATAGCAGAAACACCTTATCGCGAAAAACCCTAACAGTGAAACCCCGAACCTCGAACCTCGAAAACCCGGAACCCTAAACGCGAAACCTCGAACCTCGAAAACCCGGAACCCTAAAGCGCGAAAAACTCAAACCTCGAAAGCCGCATACCCAAAACCCGATCCGCTAAACCCACGAACATCGAAAACCCCCAAACCGTAAACGCGAAACCCCAGAATGCAAAACCCCGACCCTTGAAACCACGAAACCCCGAACCTCGAAAACCGGGTTTGCAGAAACCCCGAACCTCGAAAACCCCTAACCCGAAACCCCAAACCTCAAAAACCCCTAACTACTAAGGCGAAACCTCGAACCTCAAAACCGCATACCCGAAAACCCGATCCGCGAAACCCTGAACCTCGAAAACCCCGAACCCGAAACCCCGAACCTCGAAAAAACCTAACCGCAAAACCCCGAACACGTAAACTCGAACCTCGGAACGACGAACCTCGAAAACCCAGAACCCTAAATGTGAAACCCAAAACCCTGAACCTCGAAAAACCATAACCGCGAAACCCCGAACCTCGAAACCCCGAACCTCGAAATGTTGAATCTCGAAAACCCAGAACCCTAAATGAGAAAACCCGAACCTCAAAACCGCATACACGAAACCCCAGAACCTCTAAAAACCCTAGCAGTGAAACCCCAGAACCTCAAAACACCGAACACCCGAAGCCCAAAGCGCGAAACCCCAAAACTCTTAACTACTAACGCGAAACCCAGAAAACCCCAGAACCCTAAACACGAAACCCCCAAAACTATTAGCGCTAGCGCAAAACCCGAAATCTCGAAGCTGCGTGCCGAACCGCGAAAAAACCCTAACCGCGAAACCCCTATCCACGAAAGCCAGAAACCTCTAAAAACCCTAACGGCGAAACCCCAGGGACCCGAGAACCCCAAGCGGCGAAAGCCCGAGACCTCGAGGACCCCCTGAAACCTCGAAAACCCACGAGACCCTAAACACGAAAGCCTTGATCCCGAGATCCCCAAACCTCGAACACCTCGAACCTCGAAAGCCGCGTAGGCGAAACCCCAGAACCTCGAAAAACCCTAACCGCGAAACCCCGAGCCAGTAAACTCGAAAGCCCGGACCCGAAACCCCGATCCGCGAAACCTCGAAAGCTCGAAAACCCCAGAGCCGTAAGCGCGAAACCTCGGGACCCAGAAACCCCTATCCACGAAACCCGGAACCTCTAAAAACACTAACCGCGAAAGCCGCAAACCCAAAACCCCAGAACCTCGAAAAACCCGGAACCATAAGCGCGAAACCTCGAACCCCGAAACCCACGATCCGCGAAACCCACGAACCTCGAAAACCCCGAGGCAGTAAACGCGAAACCCACGAGCGCAAAACGCCGACCCTTGAAACCCCGAACCTCGAAATGGCGAGATCTCGAAAACCCGGAACCCTAAAGGGAGAAACCCCAGAACCTCGAAACCGCATACCCGAAACCCACAGACCTCGAAAACCCCTAACATCGAAACCCCGAACCTCGAAAACCACTAATTGCTAACGCGAAAACCCCGAACCTCGAAACCGCATGCAGAAAACCCAATCCGCAAAACCCCTGAACCGTAAACGCGAAACCCCAGAAAGGAAAACCCCGACCCTTTTAACCACGAAACCCCAGAACCGCAAAAAACATCATACACGAAACCCCTTACCGCAAAAAACCCCTAACCGCGACACCCCAGAACACGAAACCCCGAGACCTCGAAAACCCCAGAACCTCGGAATGCCAAATCTCGAAAACCCAAAACCCTAAATGAGACAACCCCGAACCTCGAAACCTCATACCCGAAACCCACGGATCTCAAAAAACCCTAACCCGAAACCCCAGAACCTCGAAAACCCCTAGCGCTAACACGAAACCCCGAACCTCGAGCGCATAGCAGAAACCCCGAACCTCAAAAAACCCTAACAGTGAAACGCCGAACCCCGAACCTCGAAAACCCAGAACCCTAAACGCGAAACCTCGAACCTCGAAACCGCATACCCAAAAACCCGATCCGCAAAACCACGAACCTCGAAATGCCGAATCTCGAAAACCCAGAACCCTAAATGAGAAACCCCAAACCTCGAAACCGCATACCCCAAAGCTCGAAAACCCCTAACCCAAAACACCGAACCTCGATAACCCCTAACTGCTAACGCGAAACCCCGAACCTCAAAACCGCATAACCGAAACCCCTTACCGCGAAAAACCCTAACAGCGAAACCCCGAACCCAAAAACCCTAAAGCGTGAAACCTCGAACCTCGAAACCGCATGCCGAAAACCCAATCGCAAAACCCACGAGACCTCGAAAACCCCCGAGACCTTAGGCGCGAAACCTCGAGCGCAAAAACCCCAACCCTTGGAACCACGAAACCCCAGAACCGCGAAAACATCATAGCCGAAACCTCGAAACTCGAAACCTCATACCCGAAACCCCGATCCGCAAAACCCACGTTTCCTCGAAAAACCCGAGCCAGTAAACGTGAAACCCCAGAACCTCTAAAAACCCTAACAGTGAAATCCGAAAAACCCCGAACCCCAAAGCGCGAAACCCAAAAACTCTTAGCTGGTAACGCAAACCCCCGAACCACTGAGCCGCGGCTGCGTACCCGAACCGCGAAAAACCCTAACCGCGAAACCCCTATCCACGACACGGAACCTCTAAAAAGCCTCACCGCTAAAACCCGACTCGCGAAATCCCGAACCTCGAAACCGCATAACCGAAACCCCTTACCGCGAAAAACCCTAACAGTGAAACCCCCAAACCCCGAACCTCGAAAAACCCCGGAACCCGAAACGCGAAATCTCGAACCTCGAAACCGCATACCCAGAAAAGCCGATTTGCAATACCCTGAACCTCAAAAACCCTGAACCGTAAACGCAAAACCCCGACCCTTGTAATCATGAAACCCCGAACCGCGAAAACATCATACCCGAAACCCCTTACCGCAAAAACCCCTAACCGCGACACCACGAACACGAAACCCCGAACCTCGAAACCCCGAACCTCAGAATGCCGAATCTCGAAAACCCAGAACCCTAAATGAGAAAACCCCGAACCTCAAAACCGCAATCCCGAAACCCTGAACCTCGAAAAACCCTAACCTGAAACCTCGAACCTCGAAAACCCCTAACTGCATAACCGAAACCCCGAACCTCGAAAAACCCTAGAAGCGAAACCCCGAACCCCGAACCTCGAATATCCAGAACCCTAAACGCGAAACCTCGAACCTCGAAACCGCATACCCAAAAACCCGATCCGCAAAACCCTGAACCTCGAAAACCCAGAACCCTAAACGCGAAACGTCAAACCTCGAAACCGCATACCCGAAAACCCTGAACCTCGAAAACCCCAAAGCTTGGAACCGCGTACCCGAAACACGAAACCCCGAACCTCGGAATGACAAACCTCGAAAACCCAGAACCATAAACGTTAAACCCGAAACCCTGATCCACGAAACCCCGAACCTCTAAAAACCCTAACCGTGAAACCCCGAACCTCAAAAACCCCGAACCTCGAAACCGCGTAGACGAAACCCCGAACCTCGAAAAACCCTAACCGCGAAACCCCGAACCTCGAAATGCCGAATCTAGAAAACCCAGAACCCTAAATGAGAAAACCCCGAACCTCAAAACCGCATACACGAAACCCCGAACCTCGAAAACCCCTAACCCGACACCCCGAACCTCGAAAACCCCTAACTGGTAACGCGAAACCCCGAACCTCGAACCTCGAAAACCCTGAACCGTAAACGCGAAACCCCGAACACAAAACATCGACGCTTGAAACCACGAAACCCCGAACCGCGAAAACATCATAGCCGAAACCCCGAACCTCGAAATTGCATACCCGAAACCCCGAACCTCGAAAACCCCTAACCCGAAACCTCGAACCTTGAAAACACCTAACTGCTAACGCAAAACCCCGAACCTCGAAACCGCATAATGAAACCCCTTACGACGTAAAACCCTAACAGCGATACCCCGAACCCGAAACCCCGAACCTTGAAAACCCAGAACCCTAAACGCGAAACCTCAAACCTCGAAACCGCATACCCGAAAACCCGATCCGCGAAACCCTGAACCTAGAAAACCCCAAAGCTTGGAACCGCGTACCCGAAAAACTAAACCTCTAAAAACCCTAACCGCAAAACCCCGAACACGAAACCCCGAACCTCGGAACAACGAACCTCGAAAACCCAGTACCATAAACGTTAAACCCGAAACCCTGATCCACGAAACCCCGAACCTCTAAAAACCCTAACCGTGAAACCCCGAACCTCGAAACACCGAAAACCTCGAACCCCAAACGCGAAACCCCAAAACTCTTAACTGCTAACGCAAAACGCCGAAAACCCCGAACCCTAAACGCTAAACCCCAAAACTATTAACTGCTAACGCGAAACCCCGAATCTCGAAATTGCGTACCCGAACCGCAAAAAACCCTAACCGCGAAACCCCGAACTGCGAAACCCCAAACCTTGAGACCCAAGAAACCTGAAAAACCCTAAACGCGAAACCTTGATCCCGAAACCCCGAACCTCGAAAACCCCGAAACTCGAAACCGCGTAGACGAAACCCCGAACCTCGAAAAACCCTCACCGCGAAACCCCGAACCTCGAAATGTCGAATCTCGAAAACCCAGAACCCTAAATGAGAAAACCCCGAACCTCAAAACCGCATACACGAAACCGCGAACATCGAAAACCCCTAACCCGACACCCCGAACCTCGAAAACCCCTAACTGGTAACGCGAAACCCCGAACCTCAAAACCGCGTAGACAAAACCCCGAACCTCGAAAAACCCTAACCGCAAAACCCTGAACCTCGAAAAACCCTAACCGCGAAACCCCGAACCTCGAAACCCCGAACCTCGAAATGTCGAATCTTGAAAACCCAGAACCCTAAATGAGAAAACCCCGAACCTCAAAACCGCATACACGAAACCCCGAACCTCTAAAAACCCTAACCGTGAAACCCCGAACCTCGAAACACCTAAAACCCCGAACCCCAAACGCGAAACCCCAAAACTCTTAACTGCTAACGCGAAACCCCGAAAACCCCGAACCCCAAACGCGAAACCCCAAAACTATTAACTGCTAACGCGAAACCCGAAATCTCGAAACTACATACCCGAACCGCGAAAAACCCTAACCGCGAAACCCCTATCCACGAAACCCGAAACCTCTAAAAACCCTAACCGCGAAACCCCGAACCCGAAACCCCAAACGGTGAAACCCCGAACCTCGAGACCCCTGAAACCTCGAAAACCCTGAACCCTAAACGCGAAACCTTGATCCCGAATCCCCAAACCTCGAACACCTCGAACCTCGAAACCGCGTAGCCGAAACCCCGAACCTCTAAAAACCTCGAACCTCGAAACCGCATATCCGAAAACCCGATCCGCAAAACCCTGAACCGTAAACGCGAAATCCCGAAAAGCAAAACCCCGACCCTTTTAACCACGAAACCCCGAACCGCGAAAACATCATACCCGAAACCCCTTACCGCAAAAACCCCTAACCGCGACACCCTGAACACAAAACATCGACCCTTGAAACCACGAAACCCCGAACCGCGAAAACATCATAGCTGAAACCCCGAACCTCGAAACCGCATACCCGAAACCCCGAACCTCGAAAACCCCTAACCCGAAACCTCAAACCTTGAAACACCTAACTGCTAACGCAAAACCCCGAACCTTAAAAACCCAGAACCCTAAACGCGAAACCTCAAACCTCGAAACCGCATACCCGAAAACCCGATCCGCGAAACCCTGAACCTCGAAAACCCCAAAGCTTGGAACAGCGTACCCGAAACACCAAACCTCTAAAAACCCTAACCGCAAAACCCCGAACACGAAACCCCGAACCTCGGAACGACGAACCTCGAAAATCCAAAACCATAAACGTTAAACCCGAAACCCTGATCCACGAAACCCCGAACCTCTAAAAACCCTAACCGTGAAACCCCGAACCTCGAAACACCGAAAACCTCGAACCCCAAACGCGAAACCCCAAAACTCTTAACTGCTAACGCAAAACGCCGAAAACCCCGAACCCTAAACACGAAACCCCAAAACTATTAACTGCTAACGCGAAACCCCGAATCTCGAAATTGCGTACCCGAACCGCAAAAAACCCTAACCGAGAAACCCCGAACTGCGAAACCCCAAACCTTCAGACCCTAGAAACCTGAAAAACACTAAACCCTAAACATGAAACCTTGATCCCGAAACCCCGAACCTCGAAACCGCGTAGACGAAACCCTCGAACCTCGAAATGTCGAATCTCGAAAATCCAGAACCCTAAATGAGAAAACCCCGAACCTCAAAACCGCATACACGAAACCCCGAACCTCGAAAACCCCTAACCCGACACCCCGAACCTCGAAAACCCCTAACTGGTAACGTGAAACCCCGAACCTCGAAACCGCGTAGACGAAACCCCGAACCTTGAAAAACCCTAACCGCGAAACCCCGAACCTCGAAACCCCGAACCTCGAAATGTCGAATCTCGAAAACCTAGAACCCTAAATGAGAAAACCCCGAACCACAAAACCGCATACACGAAACCCCGAACCTCTAAAAACCCTAACCGTGAAACCCCGAACCTCTAAAAACCCTAACCGTGAAACCCCGAACCTCGAAACACCGTGAAACCCCGAACCCCGAAACCCCAAAACTCTTAACTGCTAACGCGAAACCCCGAAAACCCCGAACCCCAAACGCGAAACCCCAAAACTATTAACTGCTAACGCGAAACCCGAAATCTCGAAACTGCATACGCGAACCGCGAAACCCCTATCCACGAAACCCGAAACCTCTAAAAACCCTAACCGCGAAACCCCGAACCCGAACCCCAAACGGCGAAACCCCGAACCTCGAGACCCCTGAAACCTCGAAAACCCTGAACCCTAAACGCGAAACCTTGATCCCGAATCCCCAAACCTCGAACACCTCGAACCTCGAAACTGCGTACCCGAACCGCGAGAAACCCTAACCGCGAAACCCCTATCCACGACACCGGAACCTCTAAAAAGCCTCACCGCGAAAACCCGAACTACGAAACATCGAACCTCAAAACCGCATAATCGTAACCACTTACCACGAAAAACCCTAACAGCGAAACCCCGAATCTCGAAATTGCGTACCCTAACCGCAAAAAACCCTAACCGCGAAACCCCAAACCTTGAGACCCAAGAAACCTGAAAAACCCTAAACCTAAACGCGAAACCTTGATCCCGAAACCCCGAACCTCGAAACCGCATAGACGAAACCCCGAACCTCGAAAAACCCTAACCGCGAAACCCCGAACCTCGAAACCGCATACCTGAAACCCCGAACCTCGAAATGTCGAATCTCGAAACCCCAGAACCCTAAATGAGAAAACCCCGAACCTCAAAACCGCATACACGAAACCCCGAACCTCTAAAAACCCTAACCGTGAAACCCCGAACCTCGAAACACCGAAACCCCGAACCCCAAACGCGAAACCCCAAAACTCTTAACTGCTAACGCGAAACCCCGAAAACCCCGAACCCCAAACGCGAAACCCCAAAACTATTAACTGCTAACGCGAAACCCGAAATCTCGAAACTACATACCCGAACCGCGAAAAACCCTAACCGCGAAACCCCTATCCACGAAACCCGAAACCTCTAAAAAACCTAACCGCGAAACCCCGAACCCGAAACCCCAAACGGCGAAACCCCGAAACTCGAGACCCCTGAAACCTCGAAAACCCTGAACCCTAAACGCGAAACCTTGATCCCGAATCCCCAAACCTCGAACACCTCGAAACCGCGTAGGCGAAACCCCGAACCTCTAAAAACCTCGAACCTCGAAACCGCATACCCAAAAACCCAATCCGCAAAACCCTGAACCTCGAAAACCCTGAACCGTAAACGCGAAACCCCTAAAGCAAAACCCCGACCCTTTTAACCACGAAACCCCAAACCACGAAAGCATCATACCCGAAACCCCTTACCGCAAAAACCCCTAACCGCGACACCTCGAACACGAAACCCTGAACCTCGAAACCCCGAATCTCGAAAACACAGAACCCTAAATGAGAAAACCCAGAACCTCGAAATCGCATACCCGAAACCCTGAACCTCGAAAAACCCTAACCCAAAACCCCGAACCTCGAAAACCCCTAACTACTAACGCGAAAGCCCGAACCTCAAAACTGCATAACCGAAACCCCGAACCTCAAAAAACCCTAACAGCGAAACTCCGAACCCCGAACCTCGAAAACCCAGAACCCTAAACGCGAAACCTCGAACCTCGAAACCTCATACCCAAAAACCTGATCCGCAAAACCACGAACCTCGAAATGCCGAATCTTGAAAACCTAGAACCCTAAATGAGAAACCCCAAACCTCGAAACCGCATACCCGAAACACCGTAGCTCGAAAACCCCTAACCCAAAACACCGAACCTCAATAACCCCTAACTGCTAACGCGAAACCCCGAACCTCGAAACCGCATAACCGAAACCCCTTACCGTGGAAAACCCTAACAGCGAAACCCCGAACCCCGAACCTCGAAAACCCAGAACCCTAAACGCGAAACCTCGAACCTCGAAACCGCATACCCGAAACCCCGAACCTCGAAAACCCCTAACGCGAAACCCCGAACCTCGAAAACCCCTAACTTCTAACGCGAAACCCCAAACCTCGAAACCGCATATACGAAACCCCTTAACGCGAAAAACCCTAACAGCAATACCCCGAACCCGAAACCCCGAACCTCAAAAACCCAGAACCCTAAACGCGAAACCTTGAACCTCGAAACCGCATACCCGAAAACCCGATCCGCAAAACCCTGAACCTCAAAAACCCCAAACCGTATACGCGAAACCTCGAACGCAAAACCCCAACCCTTGGAACCACGAAACCCCGAACCGCGAAAACATCATAGCCGAACCCCCGAACCTCGAAATCCGCATACCCGAAACCCCGAACCTCGAAAACCCCTAACCCGAAACCCCGAACCTCGAAAACCTAGAACCCTAAACGCGAATCCTCGAACCTCAAAACCGCATACCCGAAAACCCGATCAGCAAAACCCTGAACCTCGAAAAACCTGAACCGTTAACGCGAAACCTCGAACCTCGAAACCACATACCCAAAAATCCGATCCGCAACACCCTGAACCTCGAAAACCCGGAATTGTAAACGCAAAACCTCGAAACGCAAAATCCCGACCCTTGAAACCCCGAACCTCGAAAACCCAGAACCCTAAACGAGAAACCCGAAACCCTGATCCGTGAAACCCCGATCCTCTAAAAACCCTAACCGTGAAACCCCGAACCTCGAAACACCGAAAACCCCGAACCCCAAACGCGAAACCCCAAAACTCTTAATTGGTAACGCAAAACCCCGAAAACCCCGAACCCTGAATCGCGAAACTGCGTACCCGAACCGCTAGAAACCCTAACCGCGAAACCCCTATCCACGACACCGGAACCTCTAAAAAGCCTCACCGTGAAAACCCGAACTACGAAACATCGAACCTCAAAACCGCATAACCGTAACCACTTACCACGAAAAACCCTAACAGCGAAACCCCGAATCTCGAAATTGCGTACCCTAACCGCAAAAAACCCTAACCGCGAAACCCCGAACTGCGAAACCCCAAACCTTGAGACCCAAGAAACCTGAAAAACCCTAAACCTAAACGCGAAACCTTGATCCCGAAACCCTGAACCTCGAAAACCCCGAACCTCGAAAAACCCTAACCGCGAAACCCCGAACCTCGAAACCGCATACCTGAAACCCCGAACCTCGGAAACCCCTAACCTGAAACCCCGAACCTCGAAATCCCAGAACCCTAAACGCGAAACCTCAAACCTCGAAACCGCATACCCGAAAACCCGATCCACAAAACCATGAACTTCAAAAACCCCGAACCGTAAACGCGAAACATTGAACGCAAAAATCCGACCCTTGAAACCACGAAACCCCGAACCGCGAAAACATCATAGCCAAAACCCCGAAACTCGAAAACCCCTAACAGCTAACGCGAAACCGCGAACCTCGAAACCGCATAACTGAAACCCCTTACCGCGAAAAACCCTAACAGCGATACCCCGAACCCGAAACCCCGAACCTTGAAAACCCAGAACCCTAAACGTGAAACCCGAAACCCTGATCCGTGAAACCCCGAACCTCTAAAAACCCTAACCGTGAAACCCCCCGAACCTCGAAACACCGAACCCCAAACGCGAAACCCCCAAATTCTTAATTGGTAACGCAAAACCCCGAAAACCCCAAACCCCAAATCTCGAAACTGCGTACCCGAACCGCGAAAAACCCTAACCGCGAAACCCTTATCCACGACACCGGAACCTCTAAAAAGCCTAACCGCGAAACCCCGAACTGCGAAACCCCGAACCTCGAGACCCAAGAAACCTCAAAAACCGTGAACCCTAAACGAGAAACCTTTATCCCGAAACCCCGAACCTCAAATCCGCGTAGGCGAAACCCCGAACCTCGAAAAACCCTAACCGGGAAACCCAAACCGTAAACGCGAAACCCAAGCCCGAAACCCCGAAACCCCGATCTGCGAAACCACGACCCTTGAAACCCCGAAACCCCGAACCGCGAAAACATCGTAGCCGAAACCCCGAACCTCGAAAATCCCTCACCGGGAAACCGCGAACGCGAAACCCCGAACCCCAAACGCGAAACCCCAAAACTATTAACTGCTAACGCGAAACCCGAAATCTCGAAACTGCGTACTTGAACCGCTAAAAACCCTAACCGCGAAACCCCTATCCACTAAACCCGGAACCTCTAGAAACCCGGATTCGCGAAACCCCGAACCTCGAAAACCCCGAACCGTAAACGCGAAACCCCGAACGCAAAACCCCGATCCTTGAAACCCCGAAACCCCGAACCGCTAAAACATCGTAGCCGAAACCCCAAACCTCGAAAATCCCTCACCGGGAAACCGCAAACGCGAAACCCCGAACCGCGACAAACCCTAACCGCGAAACCCCGAACACGTAACCTCGAACCCCGGAACGACGAACCTCGAAAACCCAGAACCCTAAACGTGAAACCCAAAACCCTGATCCACGAAACCCCAAACCTAAAAAAACCCTAACCGTGAAACTCCGAACCTCAAAACACCAAAAACCCCGAACCCCAAACACGAACCCCCAAAACTCTTAACTGCTAACGCGATACCCCGAACCCCAAACGCGAAACCCCAAAACTATTAACTGCTAACGCGAAACTCGAAATCTCGAAACTGCGTACGTGAACCGCTAAAAACCCTAACCGCGAAACCCCTATCCACTAAACCCGGAACCTCTAGAAACCCGGATTCGCGAAACCCCGAACCTCAAAAACCCCGAACCGTAAACGTGAAACCCCGAACGCAAAACCCCGAAACCTCGAACCGCTAAAACATCGTAGCCGAAACCCCGAACCTCGAAAATCCCTCATCGCGAAGCCCCGAACCGCGACAAACCCTTACCGCAAAAACCCGAACCATGAAAAACCTAAACCGCGAAACCCCGAACGCAAAATGCCGACCCTTGACACCCCGAACCCGAAACCCCGAACCTCGAAATGCCGAATCTCAAAAACCAGAACCCTAAATGAGAAACACCGAACCTCGAAACCGCATACCCGAAACCCCGAACCTAGAAAACCGTAACTGCTAACGCGAAACCCCGAACCTCGAAAACCCTAACCCCTAACCCATGAAACCCCGAACCTCGAAAACCCAGAATCCTAAACGCGAAACCTCGAACCTCGAAAACCCAGAACCCTAAACGCGAAACCTCGAACCTCGAAATCCGCATACCCGAAAACCCGATCCGCAAAACCCGGAACCTCGAAAACCACGAACCGTAAACGCGAAACCCCGAACGCAACACCCCTACCCTTGAAACCACGAAACCCCAAACCGCGAAAACATCATAGCCAAAACCCCGAACCTCGAAACCGCATACCCGAAACCCCGAACCCCGAAAACCCCTAACCTGAACCCCGAACCTCGAAACCGTATACCCGAAACCCCGAACCTCAAAAACCCCTAACCTGAAACTCGTAAACCCCTAACTGCTAACGCGAAACCCCGAACCTCGAAACCACATAACTGAAACCCCTTACCGCGAAAAACCCTAACAGCGATACCCCGAAACCCCGAACCTCGAAAACCCAGAACCCTAAACGCGAAACCTCGAACCTCGAAACCGCATACCCGAAAACCCGATCCGCGAAACCCTGAACCTCGAAAGCCCCAAACCCGAAACCTCGAACATCAAAAACCCGAACCTCGAAAACCCTGAACCCTAAATGTGAAACCCCGGAAACCCCAAACTTCTAACCCGAAACCGCGACGCTTGAAACCGCGTACCGAAAACACCATACCTCTAAAAACCTTAACCGCAAAACCCCGAACACGAAACCCCGAACCTCGGAACAACGAACCACGAAAACCGAGAACCCGAAACCTGAAACACGAAACCCTGATCCACGAAATACCGAAAACCCCGTACCCTCAAACGCGAAGCACCAAAACTCTTAATTGCTAACGCGAAACCCCGAACCCCAAACGTGAAATCCCAAAACTATTAACTGCTAACGCGAAACCCCTATCCACGAAACCCGGAACCTCTAAAAACCCTAACCGCGAAACCCCGAACCCGACACCCTGAACTTCGAAACCCCGAACCTCGAGACCCTAGAAACCTTGAAAACCCTAAACCCTAAACGCGAAACCTTGATCCCGAAACCCCGAACCTCGAAAACCCCGAACCATAAACGCGAAACTGCGAACCCGAAAGCCCGATCCGTGAAACCACAAACCTTGAAAACCCCGAACCGTAAACGCGAAACCCCGACCCTTGAAACCCCGAAACCCCGAACCTCGAAAATCCCTCACCGCAAAACCGCGAACGCGAAACCCCGAACCACAACAAACCCTAACCGCGAAAACCCGAACCATGAAATGGCTAAACCGCAAAATCCCGAATGCAAAACGCCGACCTTTGAATCCACTTACCGCAAAAAAGCTTAACCGTGACTCCCCGAACCCGAAACCCCGAACCTTGAAACCACGAACCTCAAAATGCCGAATCTCAAAAACCCAGAACCCTAAATGAGAAACCCCAAACCTCGAAACCGCATACCCGAAACCCCGAAGCTCAATAACCCCTAACTGCTAACACGAAACCCCGAACCTCGAAACCGCATAACCGAAACCCCTTACCGCGAAAAACCCTAACAGTGAAACCACGAACCCCGAACATCGAAAACCCAGAACCCTAAACGTGAAACCTCGAACCTCGAAACCGCATACCCGAAAACCCTATCCGCGAAACCCAAAACCTTGAAAACCTCGAACCGTAAACGCGAAACCGTGAACCCGAAACCCCAATCCGCGAAACCCCGAAATCCCGAACCGCGGAAACATCGTAGCCGAAACCCCGAACCTCGAAAATCCCTCAACGCAAAACCATGAACGCCAAACCCCGAACGGTGACAAACCCTAACAGTGATACCCCAAACCTCGGAACGACGAACATCGAAAACCCAGAACCCTAAACGTGAAACCCGAAACCCTAATCGACGAAACCACGAACCTCCAAACACCCTAACCGTGAAACCCCGAACCTCAAACGCGAAACCCCAAAACTCTTAACTGCTAACGCGAAACCCCGAAAACCCCGAACCCTATACAGGAAACCCCAAAACTATTAACTGCTAACGCGAAACCCCGAATCTCGAAACGGCGTACCCGAACCTCTAAAAACACTAACCCCGAAACCCTTATCCATGAAACCCGGAACCTCTAAAAACCCTAACCACGAAATCCCAAACCCGAAACCCCGAACTGTGAAACCCCAAACCCGAAACCCCGAACTGTGAAACCCCAAACCTCAAGACCCCAGAAACTCAAAACCCCGTAGGCAAAACCTTGAAACTCGAACCTCGAAAAACCCTAACTGCGAAACCCCAAACCCTAAACGCGAAACCCGAACCCGAAACCCCGATCCGCAAAACCCCGAACCTCGAAAACCCCGAACCGTAAAAGAGAAACCCCGAACGCAAAACCCCGACCCTTGAAACCACAAAACCCCGAACCGCGAAAACATCATACCCGAAACCCCGAACCTCGAAACCGCATAACCGAAACCCCTTACCGCGAAAAACCCTAACAGCGAAACCCCGAACCCCAAACCTCGAAAACCCAGAACCCTAAACGCGAAACCTCGAAAACCCGATCCGCAAAACCCTAAACCTCGAAAACCCCGAACCATAAACGCGAAACCCCGAACGCAAAACCCCGACCCTTGAAACCACAAAACCCCGAACCACGGAAACGACATACCCGAAACCCCGAAGCTCGAAAACCCCTAACCCGAAACCCCGAACCTCAAAAACCCCTAACAGCTACCGCGAAGAACGCTAACAGCGATACCCCGAACCTCGAAAACCCAGAACCCTAAACGCGAAACCTCGAACTTCGAAACCACATACCCCAAAAACCAGATCCGAGAAACCCTTGAAACCCCTAAACCCCGAACCGCGAAAACATCATAGCCGAAACCCCAAACCTCGAAAATCCCTCACCGCTAAACCCTGAACCTCAAAACGTCGAATCTCGAAAGCCTAGAACACTAAACGCTTTCCCCCAAACCTCGAAACCGCATACCGGAAACCCCGAACCGTAAACGCGAAACCGCGAACCCGAAACCCTGATCCGCGAAACCACGAACCTCGAAAACCCCAAACCGTAAATGCGAAACCCCGAACGCAAAACACCGACCCTTGAAACCCCGAACCTCAAAAATCCCTCACCGCGAAACCGCGAACGCGAAACCCCGAACCGCGACAAACCCTAACCGCAAAAACCCGAACCATGAAAAACCTAAACCGGGAAACCCCGAACGCAAAAAAACCCTAACCGCGACACCCCGAACCCGAAACCCCTTACCGCAAAAAAACCCTAACCGCGACACCCCGAACCCGAAACCCCGAACCTCGAAACCCCGAATCCCGAATCTCAAAAACCCAGAACCCTAAATGAGAAACCCCGAACCCGAAACCCCGAACCTCGAAAACCCCTAAGCTCGAAACCGCATAACCGAAACCCCTTACTGCGAGAAACCCTAACAGCGATACCCCGAACCTCGAAAACCCAGAACCCTAAATGCAAAATCTCGAACCTCGAACCGCATACCAAAAAACCCGATCCGCGAAACCCCGAACCTCAAAAATCAGAACCTCTAAAACCCCGAACCTCAAAAACCCGAACCTCGAAAACCCCGAACCCTAAACGCGAAACCTCGAAAACCCAAAACTTCTAACTCGAAACCCCGAAGCTTGAAACCGCGTAGCCGAAACACCAAACCTCTAAAAACCCTAACCGCAAAACCCCGAACATGAAACCCCGAACCTCGGAACGTCGAACCTCGAAAACCCAGAAACCCGAATCCCTGATCCACGAAACCCCGAACATCTAAAAACCCTAACCGTAAAACCCCGAACCTCGAAACACCGAAAACCCGAATCCCGAACGCGAAACCCCAAAACTCTTAACTGCTAACGCGAAACCTAGAAAACCCCGAACCCCAAACGCGAAACCCCAAAGCTATTAACTGCTAACGCGAAACCCGAAATCTCGAAACTGTGTACCTGAACCGCGAAAAACCCTAACCTCTAAACCCGTATCCACGAAACCCGGATCCTCTAAAAACCCTAACCGCGAAACCCCGAACTGCAAAACCCCAAACCTCGAGACCCAAGAAACGCCGAACCTGGACAATGTCGAACCCTTAACCCGAAACCGCGAACCTTGACAACCCTGAACCCTAAACACGAAACCTTGAACTGCGAAACCCCGAACCTCGAAACCGCGTAGGCGAAACCCCGAACCTCGAAAAACCCTAACCGCGAAACCCCGAATGTAAACGCGAAACCCGAGCCCGAAACCCCAATCCGCGAAACCCCGAACCCCGAAACCGCATACCCGAAACCCCGATCCTCGAAAACCCCGATCCTCGAAAACCCCTAACGCGAAACCTCGAACCTCGAAAACGCAGAACCCTAAACACGAAACCTCGAACCTCGACACCACATACCCCAAAACCCAATCCGCAAAACCCTGAACCTCGAAAACCCCGAACCGTAAACGCGAAACCTCGAACGCAAAACGCCAACCCTTGAAACCAATAAAAAACCCCGAACCATAAACGCGAAACCCCGAACCCAAAACCGACCCTTGAAACCACGAAACCCCGAACCGCGAAAACATCATAGCCGAAACCCCGAACCTCGAAACCGCATACCCGAAACCCCGAACCTCGAAAAATCCCTAACGCGAAACCCCGAACCTCGAAAACCCCTAACTGCTAACGCGAAACCCCGAACCTCGAAACCACATATACAAAACCCCTTAACGCGAAAAAACCCTAACAGCGATACCCCGAACCCGGAACCTCGAAAACCCAGAAGCCTAAACGCGAAACCTCGAACCTCGAAACCGCAAACCCAAAAACCCGATCTGCAAAACCGTGAACCTCGAAGACCCCGAACCGTAGACGCGAAACCTCAAACGCAAAACCCCAACCCATGGAACCACGAAACCCCGAACCGCGAAAACATCATAGCCGAAACCCCGAACCTCGAAACCGCATACCCGAAACCCCGAACCTCAAAAACCCCTAACCCGAAACCCCGAACCTCGAAAACCTAGAACCCTAAACGCGAATCCTCGAACCTCAAAACCGCATACCCGAAAACCCGATCCGCAAAACCCTGAACCTCGAAAACCCCGAACCGTAAACGCGAAACCTCGAACGCAAAACCCCGACCCTTGAAACCCCGAACCTCGAAAACCCAGAACCCTAAACGTGAAACTCGAAACCCTGATCCGTGAAACACCGAACCTCTAAAAACCCTAACCGTGAAACCCTGAACCACGAAACACCGAAAACCCCGAACCCCAAACGCGAAACCCAAAAACTGTTAAATGGTAACGCAAAACCCCGAACCCCGAATCGCGAAACTGCATACCCGAACCGCGAAAAACCCTAACCGCGAAACCCCTATCCACGACACCGGAACCTCTAAAAAGCCTCACCGCTAAACCCCGAACTGCGAAACCCCGAACCTCGAAACCGCATAACCAAAACCCCTTACCGCGAAAAACCCTAACAGCAAAACCCCAAACCCCGAACCTCGAAAACCCAGAACCCCAAACGAGAAATCTCGAACCTCGAAACCGCATACCCGAAAACCTGATCTGCAAAACCCTGAACCTCAAAAACCCCGACCTTTGTAACCACGAAATCCCGAACCGTGAAAACATCATACCCGAAACCCCTTACTGCAAAAAACCCTAACCGCGACACCCTGAACACGAAACCCCGAACCTCGAAAACATCATACCTCGAAACCCCGAACCTCGAAACCACATACCCGAAACCCCGAACCTCGAAAACCCCTAACCCGAAACCTCGAACCTTGAAAACACCTAACTGCTAACGCAAAACCCCGAACCTCGAAACCGCATAACCAAAACCCCTTACGGCGTAAAACCCTAACAGCGATACCCGAACCCGAAACCCCGAACCTTGAAAACCCAAAACCCTAAACGCGAAACCTCGAACCTCGAAACCGCATACCCGAAAACCCGATCCGCGAAACCCTGAACCTCGAATACCCCAAAGCTTGGAACCGCGTACCCAAAACACCAAACCTCTAAAACCCTAACCGCAAAACCCCGAACCTCTAAAAACCCTAACCGTGAAACCCCGAACCTCGAAACACTGAAAACCCCGAACCCTAAACTCGAAACCCGAACCCGAAACCCCGATCCGCGAAACTCTGAACCGCGAAAAACCCTAACCTCTAAACCCCTATTCACGAAACCCGGATCCTCTAAAAACCCTAACCGCGAAACCCCGAACTGCAAAACCCCGAACCTCGAGACCCAAGAAACCCCGAACCTGGACAACGCCGAACCCTTAACCCGAAACCGCGAACCTTGACAACCCTGAACCCTAAACACGAAACCTTGATCCGCAAAACCACGAACCTCGAAACCGCGTAGGCGAAACCCCGAACCTCGAAAACCCCGATCCGCGAAACCACATACCCAAAACCCCGAACCTCGAAAACCCCTAACGCGAAACCTCGAACCTCAAAAACACAGAACCCTAAATACGAAACCTCGAACCTCGACACCACATACCCCAAAACCCGATCCGCAAAACCTTGAACCTCGAAAACCCCGAACCGTAAACGCGAAACCCCAAACCCAAAACCCCGACCCTTGAAACCACAAAACCCCGAACCGCGAAAACATCATAGCCGAAACCCCGAACCTCGAAACTGCATACCCGAAACCCCGAACCTCGAAAACCCCTAACGCGAAACCCCGAACCTCAAAAACCCCTAACTTCTAACGCGAAACCCCGAACCTCGAAACCGCATATACAAAACCCCTTAACGCCAAAAACCCTAACAGCGATACCCCGAACCCGAAACCCCGTACCTCGAAAACCCAGAACCCTATACGCGAAACCTCGAACCTCGAAACCGCATACCCGAAAACCCGATCTGCAAAACCCTGAACCTCGAAAACCCTGAACCTTAGACGCGAAACCTCGAACGCAAGACCCCAACCCTTGGAACCACGAAACCCCGAACCGCGAAAACATCATAGCCGAAACCCCGAACCTCAAAACCGCATACCCGAAACCCCGACCCTCGAAAACCCCTAACCTGAAACCCCGAACCTCGAAAACCTAGAACCCTAAACGCGAATCCTCAAACCTCAAAACCGCATACCCGAAAACCTGATCCGCAAAACCCTGTTCCTCGAAAAACCTGAACCGTAAACGTGAAACCCCGAACCTCTAAAAACCCTAACCGTGAAACCCCGAACCTCGAAACACCTAAAACCCCGAACCCCAAACGCGAAACCCAAAAACTCTTAACTGGTAACGCAAAACCCCGAACCCCGAATCGCGAAACTGCGTACCCGAACCGCGAAAAACCCTAACCGCGAAACCCCTATCCACGAAACCGAAACCTCTAAAAAGCCTCACCGCTAAACCCCGAACTGTGAAACCCCGAACCTCGAAACCGCATAACCGAAAACCCCTTACCGCGAAAAACCCTAACAGCGAAACCCCGAACCTCGAAAACCCAAAACCCCAAACGCGAAATCTCGAACCTCAAAACCGCATACCCGAAAACCTGATCTGCAAAACCCTGAACCTCGAAAACCCTGAACCGTTAACGCAAAACCCCGACCCTTGTAACCACGAAACCCCGAACCGAGAAAACATCATACCCGAAACCCCTTACCGCAAAAACCCCTAAACGCGACACCATGAACACGAAACCCCGAACCTCGAAACTCCAGAACCCTAAATGAGAAAACCCCGAACCTCCAAACCGCAATCCTGAAACCTCGAAAAACCCTAACCTGAAACCTCGAACCTCGAAAACCCCTAACTGCCAACGCGAAACCCCGAACCTCGAAACTGCATAACCGAAACCCCGAACCTTGAAAAACCCTAACAACGAAACCCCAAACCCCGAACCTCGAAAACCCAGAACCCTAAACGCGAAACCTCGAACCTCGAAACCGCATACCCAAAAACCCGATCCGCAAAACCCTGAACCTCGAAAACCCTGAACCGTAAACGCGAAACCCCAAACACAAAACATCGACCCTTGAAACCACGAAACCCCGAATCGCGAAAACATCATAGCCGAAACCCCGAACCTCGAAACCACATACCCGAAACCCCGAACCTCGAAAACCCCTAACCCGAAACCTCGAACCTTGAAAACACCTAACTGCTAACGCAAAACCCCGAACCTCGAAACCGCATAACCGAAACCCCTTACGGCGTAAAACCCTAACAGCGATACCCGAACCCGAAACCCCGAACCTTGAAAACCCAGAACCCTAAACACGAAACCTCAAACCTCGAAACCGCATACCCGAAAACCCGATCCGCGAAACCCTGAACCTCGAAAACCCCAAAGCTTGGAACCGCGTACCCAAAACACCAAACCTCTAAAACCCTAACCGCAAAACCCCGAACACGAAACCCCGAACCTCGGAACGACGAACCTCGAAAACCCAGAACTATAAACGTTAAACCCGAAACCCTGATCCACGAAACCCCGAACCTCTAAAAACCCTAACCGCAAAATCCCGAACCTCGAAACACCGAAAACCTCGAACCCCAAACGCGAAACCCCAAAACTCTTAACTGCTAACGCGAAGCGCCGAAAACCCCGAACCCTAAACGCGAAACCCCAAAACTATTAACTGCTAACGCGAAACCCCAAATCTCGATATTGCGTACCCGAACCGCAAAAAACCCTAACCGCGAAACCCCAAACTGTGAAACCCCAAACCTTGAGACCCAAGAAACTTGAAAAACCCGAAACCCTAACCGCGAAACCCCGAACCTCGAAACCCGGAACCTCGAAATGCCGAATCTCAAAAACCTAGAACCCTAAATGAGAAAACCCGATCCGCGAAACCCTAACAAGTGATACCCTCGAACCTCGAAACCGCATAACCGAAACCCCTTACCGCATAAAACCCTAACAGTGATACCCCGAACCTGAAACCCCAAACCTCAAAAACCCAGAACCCTAAACGCGAAACCTCGAACCTCGAAACCGCATACCCGAAAACCCGATCCGCGAAACCCTGAACCTCGAAAACCCCATACCCGAAACCCCGAACCCCAAAAACCCGAACCTCGAAAAACCCCAAACCTCTAACCCGAAACCCCGAACTTGAAACCGCGTACCCGAAACACCAAACCTCTAAAAACCCTAACCACAAAATCCCGAACACGTAACCTCGAACCTCGGAACGACGAACCTCGAAAACCCAGAACCCTAAACATGAAACCCAAAACCCTGATCCACGAAACCCCGAACCTCTAAAAACCCTACCCGTGAAACCCCGAACCTCGAAATACCGAAAATGCGAAACCTAAAAATTCTTAACTGCTAACGCGAAACCCCGAAAACCCCGAACCCCAAACGAGAAACCCAAAACTATTAACTGCTAACGCGAAACCCGAAATCTCAAAACTGCGTACCCGAACCGTGAAAAACCGTAACCGCGAAACCCCTATCCACGACACCAGAACCTCTAAAAAGCCTAACCGCGAAACCCCGAACTGCGAAGCCCCGAACCTCGAGACCCAGAAACCTCAAAAACCCTGAACCCTAAACGTGAAACCTTGATCCCGAAACCCCGTACCTCAAAACCGCGTAGGCGAAACCCCGAACCTCGAAAAACCCTAACCGCAAAACCCCGAACCTCGAAACACCGAAAACCTCGAACCCCAAACGCGAAACCCCAAAACTCTTAACTGCTAACGCGAAGCGCCGAAAACCCCGAACCCTAAACGCGAAACCCCAAAACTATTAACTGCTAACGCGAAACCCCAAATCTCGATATTGCGTACCCGAACCGCAAAAAACCCTAACCGCGAAACCCCAAACTGTGAAACCCCAAACCTTGAGACCCAAGAAACTTGAAAAACCCGAAACCCTAACCGCGAAACCCCGAACCTCGAAACCCGGAACCTCGAAATGCCGAATCTCAAAAACCTAGAACCCTAAATGAGAAAACCCGATCCGCGAAACCCTAACAGTGATACCCCGAACCTCGAAACCGCATAACCGAAACCCCTTACCGCATAAAACCCTAACAGTGATACCCCGAACCCGAAACCCCGAACCTCAAAAACCCAGAACCCTAAACGCGAAACCTCGAACCTCGAAACCGCATACCCGAAAACCCGATCCGCGAAACCCTGAACCTCGAAAACCCCATACCCGAAACCCCGAACCCCAAAAACCCGAACCTCGAAAAACCCCAAACCTCTAACCCGAAACCCCGAACTTGAAACCGCGTACCCGAAACACCAAACCTCTAAAAACCCTAACCACAAAATCCCGAACACGTAACCTCGAACCTCGGAACGACGAACCTCGAAAACCCAGAACCCTAAACATGAAACCCAAAACCCTGATCCACGAAACCCCGAACCTCTAAAAACCCTACCCGTGAAACCCCGAACCTCGAAATACCGAAAATGCGAAACCTAAAAATTCTTAACTGCTAACGCGAAACCCCGAAAACCCCGAACCCCAAACGAGAAACCCAAAACTATTAACTGCTAACGCGAAACCCGAAATCTCAAAACTGCGTACCCGAACCGTGAAAAACCGTAACCGCGAAACCCCTATCCACGACACCAGAACCTCTAAAAAGCCTAACCGCGAAACCCCGAACTGCGAAGCCCCGAACCTCGAGACCCAGAAACCTCAAAAACCCTGAACCCTAAACGTGAAACCTTGATCCCGAAACCCCGTACCTCAAAACCGCGTAGGCGAAACCCCGAACCTCGAAAAACCCTAACCGCGAAACCCAAACCGTAAACGCGAAACCCGAGCCCGAAACCCCAATCTGCGAAACCCCGAACCTCGAAAACCCCGAACCGTAAACGCGAAACCTCGATCCTGAAACCCCGATCAGCGAAACCCCGACCCTTGAAACCCCAAAACCCCAAACGGCGAAAACATCATAGCCGAAACCCCGAACCTCGAAAATCCCTCACCGCGAAACCGCGAACGCGAAACCGCGAACCGCGACAAACCGCGAAAACCCGAACCATGAAAAAACCAGAACCCTAAACGCGAAACCTTGATCCGGAAACCCCGAACCTCGAAAACCCAGAACCCTAAACGCGAAGCCTCAAACCTCGAAACCGCATACCCAAAAACCCGATCCGCGAAACCCTGAACCTCGAAAACCTAGAACCCGAAACCCCAAAAATCAAAAACCCGAACCTCGAAAACCCTGAACCCTAAACGCGAAACCTAGCAAACCCCAAACTTCTAACCCGAAACATCGAAGCTTGAAACCGCGTACCCGAAACACCAAACCTCTAAAAACCGTAACCGCAAAACCCCGAACACGAAACCCCAAACCTCGAAACCCGGAACCTCTAAAAACCCTTACCGCGAAACCCCGAACCTCGAGACCCCAGAAACCTCGAAAACCCAGAACCCTAAACGCGAAACCTTGATCCTGAATCCCCAAACCTCGAACACCCCGAACCTCGAAACCGCGTACGCGAAACCCCGAACCTCGAAAAATCCTAACCGCGAAACCCCGAACCGTAAACTCGAAACCCGACCCGAAACCCCGATCCACGAAACCCCTAACCTCGAAAACCCTGAACCGTAAACGCGAAACCCCGAACCTCGAAAACCCCGAACCGTCAACGCGAAAACACGAACACAAAACCTCGACCTTTAAAACCCCGAAACCCCGAACCGCGAAAACATCATAGCCGAAACCCCGAACCTCGAAAAACCCTGACTGCGAAACCCGAACCATGAAAAACCTATAACCCTAAACGAGAAACCTTGATCCCGAAACCCCGAACCTCGAAAACACATAACCCTAAACGCGAAACCTCGAACCTCGAAACTGCATACCCGAAAACCCGATCCGCGAAACCCTGAACCTCGAAAACCTCAAACTCGAAACCCCAAAAATCAAAAACCCGAACCTCAAAAACCCCGAACCCTAAACACGAAACCCTGAAAACCCTTAACTTCTAACCCGAAACACCGAAGCTTGAAACCGCGTACCCGAAACACCAAACCTCTAAAAATCCTAACCGCAATACCCCGAACACGAAACCCCGAACCTCGAAAACCCAGAACCTGAAACGTGAAACTCGAAACCGTTATCCACGAAACCCTGAACCTCAAAAAACCCTAACCGTGAAACCCCGAACTTCGAAACACCGAAAACCCTGAACCCCGAACGCGAAACCCCAAAACTCTTAACTGCTAACGCAAAACCCCGAAAACCCCGAACCCCGAATGGGAAACCCCAAAACTATTAACTGCTAGCGCGAAACCCAGAATCTTGAAACCGCGAAAAACCCCTATCCACGAACCGGAACTTGTAAAAACCCTAACCGCGAAACCCCGAACCCGAAACCCCGAACTGTGAAACCTCGAACTGTGAAACCTCGAACCTCGAAAACCCCGAACCTCGAAAAACCTTAGCCGCGAAACCCCGAACTGTAAACGCGAAACCCGAACCCGAAACCTGGATTCGCGAAACCCCGAACCTCGAAAACCCGGAACCGTAAACGCGAAACCTCGAACCCGAAACCCCGATCCGCGAAACCCTGAACCTCGAAAACCCCGAACCGTAAACGCGAAACCCTGAACCTCGAAATGGCGAATCTCGAAAACCCAGAACCCTAAATGAGATACCCCGAACCTCGAAACCGCATACCCAAAACCCCGAACCTCGAAAACCCCTAACCCGAAACCCCGAACCTCGAAAACCACTAACTGCTAACGCGAAACCCAGAACCTCGAAACCGCAGTAACCGAAACCCCTTACCGTGAAAAACCCTAACAGCGAAACCCCGAACCTCGAAAACCCAGAACCCTAAACGCGAAACCTCGAACCTCAAAAACCCGAACCTCGAAAACCCCAAACTTCGAATCCGAAACCCCGAAGCTTGAAACCGCGTACCCGAAACACCAAATCTCTAAAAACCCTAACCGCAAAACCCCGAACACGTAACCTCGAACCTCAGAACGACGAACCTCGAAATCCTAGAACCCTAAACGTGAAACCCAAAACCCTGATCCACGAAACCCCGAACCTCTACAAACCCTAACCGTGAAACCCCGAACCTCTACAAACCCTAACCGTGAAACCCCGAACCTCGAAACACCGAAAACCCCGAACCCCAAACGCGTAACCCCAAAACTCTTAACTGCTAACGCGAAACCCCTATCCACGAAACCCGGAACCTCTAAAAACCCTAACCGCGAAACCCCGAACCCGAAACCCCAAATGGTGAAACCCCGAACCTCGAGAACCCAGAAACCTCAAAAATCCTGAACCCTAAACGCCAAACCTTGATCCCGAATCCCCTAACCTCGAACACCTCGAACCTCGAAACCGCATAGGCGAAACCCCGAACCTCGAAAAACCTTAACCGCAAAACCCCGAACCGTAAACTCGAAACCCCAACCCGAAACCCCGATCCACGAAACCCTGAACCTCAAAACGAACCGTAAACGCGAAACCCCGAACGCAAAACCTCGACCCATGAAACCCCGAACCGCGAAAACATCATAGCCTAAACCCCGAACCCCGAAATTCCCTCACCGCGAAACTCTGAACCGCGACAAACCCTAACTGCGAAAACCCGAACCATGAAAAATCCAGAACCATAAACGCGAAACCTTGATCCCGAAACCCCGAACCTCGAAAACCCAGAACCCTAAACGCGAAACCTCGAACCTCGAAACCGCATACCCGAAAACCCGATCCGCGAAACCCTGAACCTCGAAAACCTCGAACCCGAAACCCCGAACCTCAAAACCCCGAACCTCGAAAACCCCGAACCGTAAACGCGAAACCCCGAAAACCCCAAACTTCTAAACCTCTAAAAACCCTAACAGCGAAACCCCAAAGCTCGAAAACCCGGAACCCTAAACGCGAAACCTTGAACCTCGAACCTCAAAACCGCATATCCGCAAAACCCTGTCCGCGAAACCCTAAACCTCGATAACCCTGAACCCGAAACCCTGAACCTCAAAAAACTGAACCTCGAAAACCCCGAAAATCCCGAACCCTAAATGCGAAACCCCAAACCTCTAAAACCCAATGGTTTTGCGGATCGGGGTTTCAGGCTCAGGTTTCGCGTTTACGGTTCGGGGTTTCGAGGTTAGGGTTTTCGAGGTTCGGGGTTTCGCCAACGCGGTTTCGAGGTTCGGGGTTTCGGGATTAAGGTTTCGCGTTTAGGGTTCAGGGTTTTTGAGGTTTCTGGTGTCTCGAGTTTCGGGGTTTCGCAGTTCAGGGTTTCGCGGTTAGGCTTTTTAGAGGTTCCGGGTGTCATGGATAGGGGTTTTGCGGTTAGGGTTTTTCGTGGTTTGGGTACGCAGTTTTGAGATTCGGGGTTTCGCATTAGCAGTTAATAGTTTTGGTGTTTCACGTTTGGGGTTCGGGGTTTTCGGGGTTTCGCGTTACCAGTTAAGAGTTTTGGGGTTTCGCGTTTGGGGTTCGGGGTTTTCGGTGTTTCGAGGTTCGGGCTTTCACGGTTAGGGTTTTAGAGGTTCGGGGTTTCGTGGATCAGGGTTTTGGGTATGCGGTTTCGAGGTTTGGGGGTTCGAGTGAGGGGGTTTCGAGGTTCGGCATTTCGCATTAGCAGTTAGGGGTTTTCGAGGTTCGGGGTTTCGGCTATGATGTTTTTGCGGTTTGGGGTTTCGTGGTTTCAAGGGTCGGGGTTTTGCGTTCGGGGTTTCGCGTATACGGTTCGGGGTTTCATGGTTTCAAGGGTCGGCGTTTTGCATTCGGGGTTTCGCGTTTACAGTTCCGGGTTTTCGAGGTATGCGGTGTCAAGGTTCGAGGTTTCACGTTTAGGGTTCTGTGTTTTCGAGTTTCGGGGTTTCGGGTTAGGGGTTTTCGAGATTCGGGGTTTCAGGTATGCGGTTTTGAGGTTTGGGGTTTCGAGGTTCGGGGTTTCGGCTATGATGTTTTCGCGATTCGGGGTTTCGTGGATTCATGGGTCGGGGTTTTGCGTTTACGGTTCGGGGTTTTCGAGGTTCGAGGTTTCGCGTTTAGGGTTCTGGGTTATCGAGGTTCGGGGTTTCGAGTTCGGTGTATCACTGTTAGGGTTTTTCGCGGTAAGGGGTTTCGGTTATGTGATTTCGATTTTGGGGTTTCGGGTTAGGGGTTTTTGATGTTCGTGGTTTCGGGTATGCAGTTTCGAGGTTCGGGGTTTCGGCAATGATGTTTTTGCGGTTCGGGGTTTCGTGGTTTACGGTTTGGGGTTTCGTGGTTTCAAGGGTCGGGGTTTTGCGGATTGGGTTTTCGGGTATGCGGTTTCGAGGTTCGGGTTTCGCGTTTAGGGTTCTGGGTTTTCGAGGTTCGGGGTTTCGGGTTCGGGGTATCGCTGTTAGGGTTTTTCGTGGTAAGGGGTTTCGATTATGCGGTTTCGAGGTTGAGGTTTCGCGTTTAGGGTTTTGGTTTTTTGAGGTTCGGGGTTTAGGATTCTGGGTTTTCGAGGTTCGGGGTTTCGGGTTAGGGGTTTTCGAGGTTCGGGGTTTCGGGTATGCGGTTTCGAGGTTCGGGGTTTCGGCTATGATGTTTTCGCGGTTCGGGATTTCGTGGTTTCAAGGGTCGGGGTTTTGCATTTGCGGTTTTGCGTTTACGGTTCGGGGTTTTCGAGGTTCAGGGTTTTGCGGATTGGGTTTTCTGGGTATGCGGTTTCGAGGGTCGAGGTTTCGCGTTTAGGGTTCTGGGTTTTCGAGGTTCGGGGTTTCGGGTTCGGGGTATCTCTGTTAGGGTTTTTCGCGGTAAGGGGTTTCGATTATGCGGTTTCGAGGTTCGGGGTTTTGCGGTTTCGGGTTAGGGGTTTTCGAGGTTAGGGGTTTCGTGTTAGGGGTTTTCGAGGTTCTTTCGGGTATGCGGTTTCGAGGTTCAGGGTTTTGGCTATGATGTTTTCACGGTTCGGGGTTTCGAGTTTACGGTTCGGGGTTTCATGGTTTCAAGGGTCGGCGTTTTGCGCTCGGGGTTTCGCATTTACGGTTCGGGGTTTTCGAGGTTCAGGGTTTTGCAGATCTGGTTTTCGAGTATGCGGTGTCGAGGTTCGAGGTTTCGCGTTTAGGGTTCTGTGTTTTTGAGGTTCGGGGTTTCAGGTGAGGGGTTTTCAAGGTTCGGGGTTTCGGGTCTGCGGTTTCGAGGTTCGGGGTTTCGGATATGATGTTTTCGCGGTTCGTGGTTTCGTGGTTTCAAGGGTCGGGGTTTTGCCTTCGGGGTTTCGCGTTTACGGTTCGGGGTTTCGTGGTTTCAAGGTTTGGGGTTTTGCGTTCGGGGTTTCGTCTTTACGGTTCGGGGTTTCGTGGTTTCAAGGGTCGGCGTTTTGCGTTCAAGGTTTCGTGTTTACGGTTCGGGGTTTTCGAGGTATTTTGTGTCAAGGTTCGAGGTTTCATGTTTAGGGTTCTGCGTTTTCGAGTTTCGGGGTTTCGGGTTAGGGCGTTTCACGTTTAGGGTTTTTAGAGGTTCGGATTTCGTGGATCAGGGTTTCGGGTTTAACGTTTATGGTTCTGGGTTTTCGAGGTTCATCGTTTCGAGGTTCGGGGATTCGTGTTCGGGGTTTTACGGTTAGGGTTTTTAGAGATTTGGTGTTTCGGGTACGCGGTTTCAAGCTTCGGGGTTTTGGGTTAGAAGTTTGGGGTTTTCGAGGTTCAGGGTTTCGCAGATCGGGTTTTCAGGTATGCGGTTTCGAGGTTCGAGGTTTCGCGTTTAGGGTTCTGGGTTTTCAAGGTCTCGGGTTTCGCGTTCGGTATCGCTGCTAGGGTTTTACGCAGAAGGGGCTTTCTGCTATGCGGTTTCGAGGTTCGGGCTTTTGCATTAGCAAATAGGTGTTTTTAAGGTTCGAGGGTTTCGGCATGCGGCTTTTGAGGTTCTGGGGTTTCGGCTATGATGTTTTCGCGGTCTCGGGGTTTCGTGGTTTCATGGCTCGGGGTTTCGCGTTTACTGCCTCGGGGTTTTCGAGGTTCGTGGGTTTTGCGGATTGGGTTTTCGGCATGCGTTTTTCGAGGTCCGAGGTTTCGCGCTTTAGGGTTCCCCGGGTTTTCGAGGTTCGGGGTTTCGGGTCGTGTATCGCTGTTAGGGTTTTTCGCAGTAAGGGGTTTCGGCTATGCGATTTCCAAGTTTGGGGTTTCGTGTTAGCGACTAGGGGTTTACGAGCTTTCGAGGTTTCGGATTAGGGGTTTTCGAGGTTCGTGGGTTTCGGCATGCGCTTCGATTTCGCGATTTCGGGTTAGGGGTTTTCGATGTTCGTGGTTTCTGGGTATGCGGTTTCGAGGTTCGGGTCTCAGCAATGATGTTTTCACTGGTTCGGGGTTTCGTGGTTTCAAGGGTCGGGGTTTTGCGTTCGTGGTTTCTCTTTTACGGCTTTGGGTTTTTGAGGTTCGTGGTTTTGCGAATCGGGTTTTCGGGTATGCGGATTCGAGGTTCGAGGTTTCGCGCTTTAGGGTTCCGGGTCTTTCGAGGTTCGGGGTTTCTGGGTTTGGGGTATCGGTGTTAGGGTTTTTCGCGATAAGGGCTTTCGATTATGCGACATCGAGGTTCTGGGCCTTGGGTTAGGGGCTTTTCGAGGTCCTGGCTCTCGGCATGCGGCTCGAGATCCGTGGCCTTTCTCACTTTACTGGCTTTGGGCCTTCGAGATCCGCCCTTAGAGGCCTGGGGGCTCTCGAGCTCTGGCTCCCTGCATGCGGCTCGAGGCCCGGGCTTCTGCTAGGGCCTTTCGAGATTGGGGGCTCTGTGCATGCGCCTCGAGGTCCTGGCTCCCTGCATGCGGCCTTGAGGTCCTGGGCTCTGGTTAGGGCCTTTGAGCTCTGGGCTCCTGCATGCGGCTCCGAGGTTTGGGGGCTCTCGGCCATGATGTTTCTCGCAGCCCTGGGGTCTTTGTGGCTCCGATGGCTCGGGGTTTAGCGCCACTGCTCTGGGCTTTTCGAGGTCCGTGGTCTTGCGTTAGGGCCTTTCGAGGTCCTGGGGTCTCGTGCATGCGGCTTCGAGGTCCTGGGCTTTTGGCTATGATGTTTTTGCGGTCCCTGGGCTCTCGTGGGTTTCCAAGGGTCTGGCTTTATGCCTCGCGGCTTCACGCTTACGCCTCTGGCCTTTCGAGGTCCGTGGTCTTGCTGGATTGGGCTTTCTGGCATGCGGCTCGAGGTTCGAGGTTCTCGCTTAGCGCCCGGGCTTTCGAGGTCCTGGGCTCTCGGGTCCCTGGGCATCGCTGCTAGAGTTTTTCGCGGTAAAGGGTCACGATTATGCGACTTTCGAGGTTCTGGGCTCTCGCTAGCGCTAGGGCTTTTCGAGTCTCTGAGCTCTCGGGTTAGGGCTTTTTGAGGTCTCGGGGGCTCTCGTGTTAGGGCTTTTCGAGCTCTTCTGGGTAGCGGCTTTCGAGGTTCGTGGTTTTCGCTATGATGTTTTCGCGGTCTCGTGTTCTCGTGGCTTTCAAGGGTCCGGGGTTTTTCTGTTCTGGGGTCTCGCTCACGGCCTCTGGGGTTTCGTGGTTTCAAGGGTCGGCGCTTTATGCCTCGGGGTTTCGCGCTTACTGCCTCGGGTTTTTGAGGTTCGTGGTTTTGCTGATCGGGTTTTCTGGGTATGCGGTGTCGAGGTTCGAGGTTTCGCGCTTAGGGTTCCGGGGTTTTCGAGGTTCTGAGTTTTGGGTGAGGGGTTTTCGAGGTTTGGGGTTTCGGTCCGCGGCTTTCGAGGTTTGGGGGTTTCGGCTATGATGTTTTCGCGGTTCGGGGTTTCGTGGTTTCAAGGGTCTGGGGTTTCGCGCTTAGGTTTTTCATGGTTCTAGGGTTTTCGTGGTTAGGGTTTGTCGCGGTTCGGGTTTCGCTTGCGCTTTCGTGGTGAGGGATTTTCGAGGTTTAGGGTTTCGCTATGATGTTTTCGCGGTTCAAGGTTTTGGGTTTTCAAGGGCTCTGGGGTTTCGCGTTACTGCTCGAGGTTTCGCAGATCGGGGTTTCTGGATCGAGGTTTCACGCTTACTGCTCTGGGGTTTTCGTGATCTGGGGTTTTAGGCTTGGGTTTCGCTGCATTTACGTGGTATCGCCACGCAGCTTTCGAGATCAAGGTTTCGCGTTTAGGGTTCGTGGTTTTTAGGGTTCTAGTGTCTCGAGTTTCGGGGTTTCGCAGCTCGGGGTTTCACTGCTAGGCTTTTAAGAGGTTCCGGTGTCGTGGATAGGGGTTTCGCTGTTAGGGTTTTTCGCAGCTCGGCACGCAGCTTTTGAGATTCGGGGTTTCGTGTTAGTAGTTAATAGTTTTGGGGTTTCACGCTTTGGGGTTCTGGGTTTTCTGGGTTTCGCGTTACCAATTAAGAGTTTTGGGGTTTCGCGCTTATGTCTCGGTTTTCGTGTTTCGAGGTTCTGGGTTTCACTGCTAGGGTTTTTAGATGTTCGTGGGTTTCGTGGATCAGTGGGTTTCGTGTTTCACGCTTAGGGTTCCTGGATTTTTGAGGTTCTTCGCTCCGAGGTTCTGGGGTTTCGTGTTCTGGGATTTGCGGTTAGGGTTTTCGGCATGTCTGTTTCGAGGTTCGCGGTTCGCGCTTAGGGTTGTGAGTTTTCGAGGTTCCGGGTTTAGGTTAATGGGTTTCTGCTATGCGGCTTTCGAGGTTCGGGGCTTTTGCGATAGTAGTTAGAGGTTTTTGAGGTTCTGCTTTTCTAGTTAGGGGTTTTTGAGGTTCTGGGCTTTCCTGCATGCGGCTTTCGAGGTTCTGGGTTTCGAGTTAGGGGTTTTCGAGGTTCTGGTATCTGCATACGCTTTCGAGGTTCGGGATTTTGAATCGATGTTTCGCGCTTTACTGCCTCGGGGGTTTTTTGAGGTTCTGGGTTTCGCTGGATATGGTTTTCGGCTCTGGTTTCGAGTTTATGGTCTCGTGGTTTCGCTTTAGGGTTTTTTTCGAGGTTCTGGGTTTCGCCACGCGGTTTCGAGGTTCTGGTTTCGTGGATCAAGGTTTCGCGCTTTAGGGTTCAGTGGTTTTTGAGGTTTCGGGGTCTCGAGGTTCCGGGTTTCACAGCCTCGGGTTTCGCGGTTAGGCTTTCTAGAGGTTTCGGTGTCGTGGATAGGGGTTTCGCGGTTAGGGTTTTTAGAGGTTCGTGGTTTCTGTTTCACGCTTAGGGTTCTAGGTTTTTGAGGTTCGTCTATCCCGAGGTCTCGGGTTTCTCGTGTTCAAGGATTTGTTGTTAGGGTTTTCTGCATGCGGTTTCGAGGTTCGCGATTTCGCGTTGAGGGTTTTGGGTTTTCGAGGTCTCGGGTGTCTGCCCTGGGTCTCGCTGTTAGGGTTTTTCGCAGAACCGGGTTGTCGTTATGCGGTCTCGAGGTCTCGTGGCTTTTGTGCTAGTAGTTAGGGGCTTTTCGAGGTCTCGTGGTCTCAAGCTGGCTCTGGGTTTTGCGCCTGTGGTTTCACGCTTACTGCCTCGGGGGTTTTCGAGGTCTCGTGGTTTTGCTGGATCGGGCTTTTCTGCATGCGGCTTTCGAGGTCTCGAGGTTCTCGTGTTTAGGGTCCTGGGTTTTCGAGGTCCGGGCTTTTCTGGGTCCTGGGTATCGTTGTTAGGGTTTTTCGCTGCAAGGGGCTCTCGGCTATGCGATTTCGAGGTTTGGGATTTCACGCTAGCGCTAGGGGTTTACGAGTTTTGGGGTTTCTGCCAGCGCTTTCGAGGTCCTGGGTTTCTGCATGCGCCTTGAGTTTCTGGGTTCTCGGGTTAGGGGCTTTTCGAGGTTCGTGGGTTTTCTGGCATATGGTCTTTGATGTCTCGAGGCTTTCGCGCTTAGGGTTCCGGGGTTTTCGAGGTCTGAGGTTCTGGGTCTCACCGTTAGGGTTTTTCGCTGTAAGGGGCTCTCTGCTATGCGCTTTGAGGTTCGTGGTTTTGGGTTAGGGGTTTTCGAGGTTCTGGGGTTTCTGCATGCGGTTTCGAGGTTCTGGGGTGTCGCTGCTAGGCTTTTTTACTGGTAAAGGGTTTCTGGGTCCCTAGATTCAAGGGTCGACGCTTTTGCATTCTGGGGTTTCGCGGTTTTGTTTTTTCATGGTCTCGGTTTTTGCTGTTCAGTGGTTTCCGCTCGCGGTTTCGGGTTTTTGAGGTTCTGGGTTTTGCTTTTGGGGTTTCGCTTACGGCTCTGGGTTTTCGAGGTTTCAGTGGTTTTGCTGGATCGGGTTTTCTGCATGCGTTTCGAGGTTCGAGGTTTCGCGCTTAGGGTTCCCGGGGTTTTGAGCTTTGGGGTTCTGGGTTTCACTGTTAGTGTTTTTCGCGTAAGGGGTTTCAATTATGCGGTTTCGAGGTTCGGGTTTCTGCATGCGGCTTCGAGGTTCTGGGGTTTTCTCATTTACTGCTCTGGGTTTTCGAGATTCGACTTTCGAGGTTCGGGGTTTTTGAGTTCTGGGTGTCGCGATTAGGGGTTTTGGTTTCTGGGATTCAAGGGCTCGGCGCTCGCATTCTGGGGTTTCGCGTATTAGGTTTTTTTCATGGTTCTGGTTTTCGCGGTTAGGGTTTGTCGCTGGTTCGGGGTTTCGCGCTTATGCTTTCGTGGTGAGGGATTTTTGAGGTTCTGGGGTTTCTGGCTATGATGTTTTCACTGCTCAGTGGTTTTGGGGTTACAAGGGTCGCGGTTTTATGCGCTCTGGGTTTCAAGCGGTTTAGGTTTTTTCATGGTTCTGGGTTTTCGCTGTTAGGGTTTGTCGCTGTTCGGGGTTTTGTGTTCGCGGTTTCATGGTGAGGGATTTTTGAGGTTCTGGGTTTCTGGCTATGATGTTTTCGCGGTTCGGGTTTCTGGTTTCAAGGGTCGGGTTTCGCTTACTTTGCCTCGGGGTTTCGCAGATCGGGGTTTTGGAATCGAGGTTTCGCGTTTACTGCCTCTGGGTTTCGCGGATCGGGTTTCGGGCTCCTGCTTTCAGCTACGGTTGGGGTTTCGTGCTAGGGTTTTTCGAGGTTTGGGGTTTCGCCACGCTGGCTTCGAGGGCTCCGGGTTTCTGGGATCAAGGGTTTCGCGCTTAGGGTTCACGATTTTTGAGGTTTCTAGGGTCTCGAGGTTCTGGTTTCGCGGCTAGGCTTTTTAGGGTTCCGGTGTCGTGGATAGGGCTTTCACCTGATAGGGGCTTTTCGAGGTCCTGGGTTTCTCGCTAAGGGGTTTTCGAGGTTTGGGGTTTCTGATTAGGGGTTTTCGAGGTTCTGGCTTCTGTGCATGCGGCTTTCGAGGTTCGTGTTTCGTGGTTTCAAAGGTCTGGGGTCTTGCGCTTACTGGGCTCTGGGTTTTCGAGGTTCTGGGTTTCAGGTTAGGGGTTTTCGAGGTCTCGGGTTTTGATATTATGTTTTCGCAGCTCGGGTTTTATGCTCTGGGGTTTCACAGGGCTTAGGTTTTTCGTGGTTTGGGGTTTTTTGCGGTTAGGGTTTGTCGCTGTTCTGGGTTTCGCTGCTCCCTAGCTTCGTGTTGAGGGATTTTCGAGGTTCTGGGGTTTTGGCTATGATGTTTTCTACCTGCCTCGGGGTTTCTGGGTTTCAAGGGTTGGGGGTTTCAGATTCGGGATTTGCGGTTATGGTTTTCTGCATGCGGTTTCGAGGTTCGCGGCTTTCGCTTAGGGTTTTGGGTTTTCTGGGTGTCGTGGATAGGGGGTTTCGCGGTTAGGGTTTTTCGTGATTCGGCACGCACTTTCGAGATTCGGGGTTTCACGCTAGCGCTAATAGTTTTGGGGTTTCATGTTTGGGGGTTCTGGTTTTCTGGGTTTCTCATGCTACCGCTAAGAGTTTTGGGGTTTCCCGCTTGGGGGTCCGGGCCTTTCTGTTTCGAGGCCTGGGGGTTTCACTGCTAGGGTTTTTAGAGGTTCTGGGGCTCTCGTGGATCAGTTTTCTGGGCTTTCACGCTTAGGGTTCCCGGGTCTTTCGAGGTCTCGAGGCTTTAGGGTCCTGGGCATCGCCGTTAGGTTTTTTGCGGTAACAGTGCTCTGCTATGTAGTCTCGAGGTACCCGGGGCTTTATGCTAGCGCTAGGGGTTTTCGTGGTTTGGGGGTCTCTGGTTAGGGTTTTCGAGATTTGGGGCTTTCGTGCATGTCGTTTCGAGGTCCGTGGCTCTCGGGTTAGGGCTTTTCGAGGTTCTGGGGCTCTGCATGCGGCTCGAGGTCTCGTGGTTCTCGGTTAGGGCTTTTCGAGGTTCTGGGGTTTCGGCATGCGGCTTTCGAGGTTCAGTGGTTTCTCGGGTTAGGGGTTTTCGAGGTCTCGGGCTCTGTATACGGCTTTCGAGGTTTGCGCTTTCAGCCTATGATGTTTTCGCGGGCTCTGGGGGTTCGTGGTTTCAAGGGCCCTGGATTTGCGTCTGTGGTTTCGTGGTTTACTGGCTCGTGGTTTTCGAGGTTCAGTGGGTTTGCGGATCGAGTTTTCTGCATGTGGTTTTGATGTTCGAGGTTTGGCGCTTAGGGTTCTAGGTTTACGAGGTTCTGGGGTTTCACTGTTAGGTTTTTTCGCTGTAAGGGGTTTCCTGGGTTATGCATTTTTGAGATTCTGGGTTTTGGGTTAGGGGTTTTCGAGGTTCCGGGTTTTGGATATGCGGCTTTCGAGGTTCAAGGTTTCGCTATGATGTTTTCGCGGTTCGGGGTTTCGTGGTTTCAAGGGGTCGGGGTTTTATGCTCAGTGGTTTCAGGCTTACTGTCCCTGGGTTTTCGAGATTCGTGGTTTTGCGGATCTGGGTTTTCTGGCATGCGGTTTCGAGGTTCGAGGTTTCGTGTTTAGGGGTCCTGGGTTTTCGAGGTTTGGGCTTTTCTGTCCTGGGTATTGTTGTTAGGGTTTTTCGCTGTAAGGGCTCTGCTATGCGATCTCGAGGTTTGGGATTTCGCTAGCGCCACGCCGCTCACGAGCTCTCGGCTCTCGGCTAGTGGCTTTCGAGGTCCTGGGCTCCCTGCATGCGCTCGAGTCTCTGGCTCTGCCAGTTAGAGGCTTTCGAGGCCTGGGGCTCTCGGGTCAGGGGCCTTTCGAGGTTCGTGGGCTTTGCTGGATCTGCCTTCGAGCATGTGGTCTCGATGTCTCGAGGCTTCGCGCTTAGGGTCTCCCGGGCTTTTCGAGGTCTGAAGCCTGGGGGTCTCGCTGCTAGGGTTTTTCGCGGCAAGGGCTCCCTGCTATGCGCTTTGAGGTTCGGGCCTTTGGGTTAGGGGCTTTTCGAGGTCTCGGGTTTCTGCTTTGCGGTCTCGAGGTTCTGGGTTTCGTGTTCTGGGGTGTCGCGGTTAGGGGTTTTTTGCAGCAAGGGGGTTTCTGGGTTCTGTGATTCAAGGGTCGACATTTTGCATTCTGGGGTTTCGCGTGTATGTTTTTTCATGGTTCGGCTTTTCGCGGTTCAGATTTCGCTCATGGGTTTCGTGGTGAGGGATTTTCGAGGTTCGTGGTTTCGCTGCTCCTGGCTTCGTGGTGAGGGATTTTCGAGGTTCAGTGGTTTCGCTCACTGCTTCGTGGTGAGGGATTTTCGATGTTCTGGGGTTTTGGGTTCTGGGATTCAAGGGCCTGCGCTCGCATTCTGGGTTTTGCGGTTTAGGTTTTTCATGGTTCTAGGGTTTTCGCGTTAGGGTTTGTCGCGTTCTGGGTTTCGCGCTTATGTTTCGTGGTGAGGGATTTTTGAGGTTGGGGGTTTCTGCTATGATGTTTTCGCTGTTCAGTGGTTTTGGGGGTTACAAGGGTCGCGGTTTTATGCTCTCGGGTTTCGCGGTTTAGGTTTTTTCATGGTTCGAAGTTTTCGCGGTTAGGGTTTGTCGTCGTTCGGGGTTTTATGCTCGCGGCTTTCATGGTGAGGGATTTTTGAGGTTCTGGGTTTCGCTATGATGTTTTCGCGGTTTGGGGTTTCTGGGTTTCAAGGGTCTGGGGTTTCGCTTACTGCGCTCGGGGTTTCGCAGATCGGGTTTCGTGGATCGAGGTTTCAGCTTACTGCCTCGGGGTTTCGCGGATCGGGTTTCTGGGCTCCTGGCTTTCGCTCACTGCTGGGGTTTCGCTGCTAGGGTTTTTCGAGGTTTGGGGTTTCGCCTACGCGGCTTTCGAGGGTCTGGGGTTTCTGGGATCAAGGCTCTCGCTTAGGGTTCACTCGCTTTGAGGTTTGTAGGGTCTCGAGGTTCTGGGCTTTCGCGGTTAGGCTTTTTAGGGTTCCCGGTGTCGTGGATAGGGGTTTCGCGTGATAGGGTTTTCGAGGTTTGGGGTTTCTGGATTAGGGCTTTCGAGGTTCTGGGCTCTGTGCATGCGGTCTCGAGGTTCTGTGTCTCGTGGTTTCAAAGGCTCCGGGTCTCTGCGCTTACTGGGCCCGGGTTTTCGAGGTTCTGGGTTCTCGTGTTAGGGGTTTTCGAGGTTCTGGGGTTTTGGATATTATGTTTTCGCAGCCTGGGTTTTATGCTCTGGGTTTCGCTGGCTTTAGGTTTTTTCAGTGGTTTGGGTTTTTGCGGTTAGGGTTTGTCGCTGTCTCGGGTTCTCGCGCTCCCTGCTTCGTGTTGAGGGATTTTCGAGGTTCTGGGTTTCTGGCTATGATGTTTTCACCTGGCTCGGGGTTTCTGGGTTTCAAGGGCTTGGGGTTTCAGATTCTGAGATCTGCTGCTATGGCTTTCTGGCATGCGGTTTCGAGGTCCGCGGCTCTCGCGCTTAGGGTCTTTGGGCCTTTCGAGGTCCTGGCTCTGGCCTGGGGCATCGCCATTAGGGCTTTTTCACCAGAACGGGCTTTCTGCTATGCACCTCGAGGTTCTGGGTTATGTGTTAGCGCTAGGGGTTTTCGAGGTTCTGGGGTTTCCGGCTTTAGGGGCTTTTCGAGGTCTCTGGGGTCTCTGTGCATGTGGTTTTCGAGGTTCGCGGGTTTTGCGCTTTTCAAGGGCCTGGGTTTTTGCGCTTACTGCCTCGGTTTTCGAGGTCTCGTGGTTTTGCTGGATCGGGTTTTCGGCATGTGGTTTCGAGGTTCGAGGTTTCGCTTAGGGTTCCGGGGTTTTCGAGGTTCTGGGTTTCGTGCATGCGGTTTCGAGGATCTGGGGTTTCTCATTTACTGCGATCGGGTTTTCGAGATTCTACCTTCCAGGTTCGTGGTTTCATGTTCTGGATGTCGCTGCTAGGGTTTTTGGCAAAGTAAGGGTTTCGTGTTCTGGGATCCAAGGGTCGACGCTTTGTGTTCTGGGCTTTCGCGGTTTAGGTTTTTCATGGTTCCGGGTTTTCGCGTGATAGGGTTTGTCGAGGTTCCGGGTTTCTCGCTAAGGGTTTTCGAGGTCTCGGGGTCTCGGGTTAGGGCTCTTTCGAGGTTTGGGGGCTTTAGGTATGCTAGCTTCGAGGTCCTGGGGCTCTCGTGGTTCTCACGGGCCGGGTCTTACGCTGACTCGGTCCGGGCTTTTCGAGGTTTGGGGTTCTCGAGTTACAAGGGCCTGGGTTTTGCGCTTGGGGCTTCTCAGCTTAGGTTTTTCATGGTTTGGGTTTTTGCGGTTAGGGTTTGTCGCGACTCGGGCTCTCGGGGCTCGAGGCTTTCTGTGGTGAGGGATTTTCGAGGTTCTGGGTTCTCGGCTATGATGTTTTCACCTGGCCTGTGGCTCCTGCTCAAGGGCCCGGGTTTTCGTGTTCTGGGATCTACGCTAGGCTTTCTGGGCATGCAGCTCAAGGTCTCGCTGCCGCGCTGAGGGCCTTGGGCCTTTCGAGGTCCTGGCTTTCTGGCCTGGGGCATCGTCGTAGGGCTCTTCGCGGGAACTGGGCTCCCTGCTATGCACTCCCGAGGTCCGGGCCTTGTGTCAGCGCTAGGGCCTTTCTGAGGTCCGGGCTCCCAGGGTCAGGGCCTCGAGGTCCTGGGCCTCGTGCATGCACCCTCGAGGTCCTGGCCTTGTGGTCTCAAGGGTCTGGCCTTGCGCTTACTCGCCTCTGGGCCTTTTGAGGTCCGTGGCTTTGCGCTTACTCGCCTCGGGCCTTTTGAGGTCCGTGGTCTTTGCTGGATGGCCTTTTCTGCATGTGGTCTCGAGGTCCGAGGCTCCACATCTAGGGTCCCCGGCTCTCGAGGTCCTGGCCTTGGGTCAGGGCCTTCGAGGTCCTGGGCTCCCGAGGTCCGTGGTCCTGGCTCATAATGTTTTCAGCGGCTCTGGGGGCTCTCGTGGCTCCAAGGATCCTGGCATTGCGTCCGAGGCTTTCGCTCACTCGCCCTGGGCTTCGAGGTCCGTGGCCTTGCGTATGGGGCTTTTCTGCATGCGGCTTCGAGGTCCGAGGCTTTCGCGCTTAGGGTTCCGGGCCTTCCAGTGTCCCTGGCTCTGGGTCCTGGGCATCGCCGTTAGGGTTTTTCGCGCAAGGGGCTCTCGATTATGCGGCTCTGAGGTCTCTGGGCCTCGCAGCAGCGCTAGGAGGCTTTCGAGCTCTGGCTCTCGGGTTAGGGCTCTCGAGGTCCCTGCCTCTGCATGCAGCTCGAGGCTTTGGGGGCTCTCGAGTTAGGGGCTTCTCGAGGTCTCGCGGCTTTAGGTATGCGGCTCTCGAGGCTCTCGGCACTCGGCTATGATGTTTTCGTGGTCTCGAAGTCTCGTGGTTTCAAGGGCCTGGGATCTATGCGCTCGGGTTTCACGCTTATGGTCTCTGGGTCTCTCGAGGTCTCGTGGTCTTTGCGGATCCGGTCTTCTGCATGCGGCTTTGAGGTCCGAGGTTCTCCCGCTCAGGGTCTCTCACCGCTAGGCCTTTTCGCAGCAAGGGCCTTTGCTATGCGCGCTTCGAGGCTGGGGGCCTTGGGTCAGGGCCTTCGAGGCCTGGGGGCTTTTGGGCATGCGGCTTCGAGGTGCGGGGCTTTTCTCATTTATGGTTCCCTGGGTTTCTCGAGATCTCGCCTTCGAGGTTCTGGCTTTCGAGGTCCTGGATGTCGCGCGTTAGGGGTTTTTGTGGTAAGGGCTTTCTGCCCTGGATTCAAGGGTCGATGTTTTTCGCTCTGGGTTTGGCGGTTTAGGTTTTTCATGGTCCCTGGGCTTTCAAGTGATAGGGTTTTCGAGGTCTCGGGCTCGTGCCCTATGGCTCTCGAGGTCCGGAGTTCTCTACTATAATGTTTTCGCGTGTCTCGGTCTCCAAGGTCTCAAGGGTCGGGCTTTTGCATCTCGAGGTTTCGCGCTTACTGCCCTGGGGTTTTCGAGGCTTTAGGGCCTTGCGGATCTGGGCTTTTCTGCTGCGGCTTTGAGCTCTCGAGGTCTCGCGCTTAGGGTCTCCGGGCTCTTCCGTGTCTCTGGGTTATGGGTCTCGGGCATTGTCGTAGGGCTCTTTTGCTGCAAGGGGCTCTCGATTATGCGGCTCCGAGGTCTCGGGTCTTCGCAGCGCTAGGGGCCTTTCGAGCCTCTGGGGTCTCGGGTTAGGGTTTCTCTGAGGTCCGGGCTCCCGGGTATGTGGTTTGGAGGTCTCTGGGGTCTCTGCATGCGGTTCTCGAGGTTTGGGGGTTTTGGCTATGATGTTTTCGCGGTTCTGGGTCTCTGTGATTTCAAGGGCTCGGGCTTTTATGCTCGATGTTTCACAGCTTACTGGCTCTGGGGTTTTCGAGGTTCGTGGTTTTGCTGGATCGGGCTTTTCTGGCATGCGGTTTCGAGGTTCGCGCTTCGAGGTTCTGGGTTTTGTGTTCTGGGGATTTGCGGTTAGGGATTTTGGGTATGCGGCTTCGAGGTTCGCGGCTTCGCTGGCTCGCGATTTTGGCTTTTCGAGGTCCGGTTTCAAGTTCATGGTATCGCAGCTTAGGGTTTTTCGCGGTAATCTGGCTCTAGCTATGCGGCTTTCGAGGTCTCGTGGCTCATGCGTTAACAGCCACGGCTCTTCGAGGTCTCGGGCTCTCGGGCCACGGGCCTTTCGAGGTGCGGGATTTCGCTATGTGGCTCGAGGTTCTGGGCTCACAGCAGCGCTAGGGGTTTTCAAGGTCTCAGTGGCTCTGGGTTAGGGGTTTTCGAGGTTTAAGGTCTCTGGGTATGCGGCTTTCGAGGTTCTGGTTTCGAGGTTTGGGGGTTTCTGCCCTGGTGTCGCGGCTAGGTTTTTTGCGGTATGGGGTTTCGGGTTCGTGGATTAAAGGGTCGTGCGCTTTATGCTCGGGGTTTCGTGGTTAGGGTTTGTCGCTGTTCGGGGGTCTCGCTCGCGGTGAGGGATTTTTTAGGTTCTGGGTTTCGCTATGATGTTTTCGCGGCTCGAGGTTCTCGGGTTTCATGGGTCGGGTTTTATGCTCGGTGTTTTACGCTTTACTGCCTCGGGTTTTCGAGGTTCGGGTTTCGCGGATCGGGGTTTCGGGTTCGAGGTTTCACGCCACTGCTCGTGCTTTTTCGAGGTTCGGGTTTTGCTGATCGAGGTTTCGGTTCGGGTTTCATGTCTACTGGCTCGAGGATTTGCGGTTAGGGTTTCACGCTTTACTGCCTGCTTTTCAAGGTTCGGGTTTCGCAGACGGGTTTCTGGTTCGAGGTTTCGCTTACTGCCTCGGGCTTTTCGATGTTCTGGGTTTGCATGGATCGGGTTTCGGTTCTGGGTTTCACGCTTACTGCTCAGTGGATTCGCTGCTAGGGATTTTCGAGGTCTCGAGGCTCCACCCACGCGGCTTTTGAGGTTCGGGTCTTTCGAGGTCTCGGCCTTTGGGATCAAGGCTCGCGCTTAGGGTCCAAGGGCTCTCGAGGCTCCCGGGGTCCTCGAGGTTAGGGCCTTTGTGGTTAGTGTCTTTAGAGGTCCCGGCCCTCGTGGCTAGGGCTCTCGCGGCTAGGGCTTTCTCGAGGTCTCGGCACGCAGCTTCGAGATCCGTGGCTCTCGTTAGTCGTTGATAGCTTTGGGGGTCTCGTGTTTGGGGTCTCTGGGCTCTCGTGTTAGTAGTTAAGAGCTTTTGGGGGTCTCGGGCTTTCTGCTTTCGAGGTCTGGGGTTTTGGCCATGATGTTTTCGCTGCTCGAGGTTCTCGTGGCTCTGCATGGCCTGCTTTTATGCCTCGATGTTTCGCTTACTGCCTCGGGGTCTTTCGAGGTCTCGTGGTTTTACTGATCGAGTTTTCTGGCATGCGGCTTCGAGGTTCGAGGTTTCGCTTAGGGTTCCGGGTTTTCGAGGTCTCTGGGCTTTCTGTGTTAGGGGTTTTCGAGGTTCGGGTCCTGGGTTTTCGAGGTTTGGGGGTTTCTGGTTAGGGGTTTTAGAGGTTCGGGTTTCGGCTATGCGCTCGAGGTTCGGGTTTCTGCTATGATGTTTTCGCAGCTCGGGGTTTCGTTGTTCCAAGGGCCTGGGGTTTTGCGTCTCGAGGTTTCAGCGCTTACTGCCTCGGGTTTTTGAGGTTCGTGGTTTTGCGAATCAGTCTTTCGGTATGCACATCGAGGTTCGAGGTTTCGCGCTTAGGGTTCCGGGGGTTTTCGAGGTCTCTGGGTCTCGGGTCCTGGGTATTGTCGTTAGGGTTTTTCTACTGTAAGGGGCTCCTGCTATGCGGCTTTTGAGGTCTCGTGGGTCTCGCAAGCAGCGCTAGGGCTTTTCGAGCTCTCGGGCTCTCGGGTTAGGGCTTTCGATGTCCGGGCTTTGGGCATGCGGCTCGAGCATCGGGCTCTCGCTCATGATGTTTTCGCGGTCCGGGCTTTTATGGCTCCAAGGGCTCTGGGGTCTCATGTCCTGGGCTCCCGCTCACTCGGCTTGGGGGCTCTCGTGGCTCTCAAGGGTCTGTGCTTTATGCCCGGGCTCCGCTCGCCACTGCTAGGGGCCTTTGTGGCTCCAAGGGCCCGGGCTTTTATGTCTCTGGCTCTCGTGGCTCTCACGGGTCGGCGCTTATGCTCGCGGCTTCCACCCTTACTGGCCATGGATCTTTTGAGCTCTGCCTTATGGATCTGGCCTTTCTGCATGCGGCTTTCAAAGTCTCGAGGTCTTTGCGTGATAGGCTCTCGGGCTTTTTGAGGCCTGGGGGCTCTCGTGTCCTGGGCATCGCTGCTAGGGCTCTTCGTGGCAACCCGGCTCTGCTATGCGGCTCGAGGTCCCGGGCTCCCTGCAGCAGCTAGGGCCTTCGAGCCTCTGGGCTCTCGGTTAGGGGCCTTTCGAGGTCCTGGGCTCCCTGCATGCGCCCGAGCCTCTGGGCTCTCGGGCTAGGGCCTTCGAGCTCGTGGCTCCCGGCATGCGGCTCGAGCTCTCGGCTCTGTGTTAGGGGCTTTACGAGGTCCGTGGTTCTCTGCATGCGGCTCGAGGTTCTAGGGTCTCGCGGTGAGGGTGTCTCGAGCCCTCTGGGTTTTGGCTATGATGTTTTCTAGGTCCGGGCTCTGCAGCTTAAAGGTTTCGCTGGGTCTCGGCACGCAGCTTTGAGATCTCGGGGTTCTCGCGATAACAGCTAATAGTTTTGGGGTTCCGGGTTTTCTGGGTCTCTGCTACTCGCTAAGAGTTTTGGGGGGTTCGCGCTTGGGGTCTGTGGTTTTCGGCGCTTTTGAGGTTCGGGTCTCACTGCTAGGGTTTTAGAGGTTCTGGGTCTCGTGGATCGTGGCTTCGTGCTTTCACGCTTAGGGTTCCCGGGTTTTCGAGGTCTCGCTGCTCCGAGGTTCTGGGTTTCTGCCATGATGTTTTCGCGGGCTCAGGATTTCTGGGTTTCAAGGGCCTGGGGTTTTATGCTCTGGGTTTCAAGCATTTCGCCTCGGGTTTTCGAGGTTCGGGTTTCGCTGGATCGGGTTACGGTTCGAGGTTTTGCGCTTACTGCCTCGGGCTTTTCGAGGTTCTGGGTTTCATGGATCGTGGTTTCGGTCCCGGGTTTCTCGCTTACTTGCCTGTGGTTTTCGAGGTTTCTAGGGTCTCAAGGTTAGGGGTTTCGCTGTTAGGGTTTTTAGAGGTTCCGGCTTTCGTGGGCTAGGGCTTTCGCTGCTAGGGTTTTTTCGAGGTTCTGCACGCAGCTCGAGATTTGGGGCTCTCAAGCTAGTCGCTGATAGCTTTTGGGGGTTCTCGTGTTTGGGGGTCCTGGGCCTCGTGTTAGCGCTAAGAGTTTTGGGGGTTCGAGGTTTTCGTGTTTCGAGGTCTCTGGCTCCATGGTTAAGGCTTTTTAGAGGTTCTGGGCTCTCGTGGATCGTGGTTTCTGGGTTTCACGCTTAGCGCTCCGGGTTTTCGAGGTCTCGCTGTCCGAGGTTCTGGGTCTCGTGTTCTGGGCTTTGCGGTTAGGGTTTTTAGAGGCTTGGTGTTTGGGGGTAAGCTGCTTCATGCCGCCTGGGTTCTCAAGTTAGAAGTTTGGGGGTTTTTGGGGTTTCGCCCTAGGGTCTCTGGGGTTCTAGGTTAGGGGTTTTCGAGGTTCGAGAGTTTCGGGTATGCGGCTTTCGAGGTTCTGGGTTTCATTTAGGGTTCCGGGTTTTGAGATCTCAGCATTTCGAGGTTCTGGGGTTTCTGGGTTTGGGGTGTCGCGCTAGGGTTTTTTGCTGTAAGGGGTTTCGGGTTCTGGGATTCAAGGGTCTGCGCTTTATGCTCTGGGTTTCATGGCTTAGGTTTTTCATGGTTCGGTTTTCGCGTTAGGGTTTGTCGCTGTTCGGGCTTTCGTGATTCGCTGTGATGGATTTTTTTAGGTTCTGGGTTTCAGCTATGATGTTTTCTACTGCTCAGTGGTTTTGGGGTTTCAAGGGTCTGGGGTTTTGCGTCTCGGGTTTTGCGCTTACTGCCTCGGGGTTTTCAAGGTTCGAGGTTTCGTGGATCGTAGTTACTGGTCCCGAGGTTTCGCTTATGGTTCTGGGCTTTTCGAGGTTCTGTTTCATGATCTGGGTTTCGCGCTCTGGGCTTTCACGCTTACTGCCTCGGGATCTCGCGGTTAGGATTTTCGAGGTTCTGGGGTTTCACCCTACGCGGCTTTTGAGGTTCTGGGGTTTTCGAGGTCTCTGGGTATCGCCGTTAGGGTTTTTCGCGTAAGGGTTTTGGTTATTCGCTCGAGGTTCTGGCTTTCGCGCTAGCAATTAGGGGCTTTTCGAGGTCCTGGGCTCTCGGGTCAGGGCTTTTCGAGGTTCGGGCTCCCGGCATGCGGCTTCAAGGTCCTGGGTCTGGGCAGCTGAGGGATTTTTGAGGTCCTGGGTTCTCGCCATGATGTTTTCGCCGGCTTGAGGCTCTCGTGGCTCCGATGGCCCGGCTCTTATGCCTCTGGGCCTCACGCTCACTGGCTTGGGGCTTTTGAGGTCTGGGCTTCTCGAGGCTCTGTGGCTTTTCGGATTGGGCCTTCTGCATGTCGCTTCGAGGTCCGAGGTCTCTATGCCTCGTGGTCCTGGGTCTTTCGAGGTCCTGGGGCTCTCACCGTTAGGCTTTTCACCCAGTAAGGGCTCCCTGCTATGCGGCTTCGAGGTCTCGTGGGTTCTCGCTAGCTAGCGCTAGGGGTCTTTCGAGGTTTGGGATTTCGAGGTCCTGGGCTCTCGGCATGCGGTCTCGAGGTTCTGGTTTCTCATTTAGGGTTCCGGGTTTTCGAGATTCGGCATTTCGAGGTTCTGGGTTTCGAGGTTCTGGGGTTTCGTGTCCCTGGTGTCGCGGCTAGGGTTTTTTGCAGTAAGGGGTTTGGGGTCTCGGATTCAAGGGTCGGCCTTTATGCTCTGTGGTTTCAGCGGTTTAGGTTTTTCATGGTTCTAAGCTTTTCGCGGTTTAGGTTTTTTCATGGTTCGTGGATTTTGCGGTTCTGGGGTTTCGCAGTGAGGGATTATCGATGTTTGAGGTTTCAGCTATGATTTTTTTCATGGTTCTGGGGTTTCGTGGGTTTCAAGGGTCGTGGTTTTGCGAATCGGGTTTTCGCTTACTGCCTCGGGTTTTCAAGGTTCGTGGTTTTGCGATCGGGTTTTCGGTATGCGGTTTCAAGGTTCGAGGTTTCGTGTTTACTTGCTCAGTGGTTTCCGAGGTTCTGGGGTTTCCCTGATCGTAGTTTCGGTTCAGTTTCACGCTTACGCTTGGGGTTTCGCTGTTAGGATTTTCAAGGTTCGGGGTTTCACTTACGCTGCTTTCGAGGTTCGGGTTTTCGAGGTTTGAGGTTTCTGGATCAAGGTTTCGCGCTTAGGATTCAAAGTGTTTTCGAGGTTTCTGGGGTCTCGAGGTTCGTGGTTTCGCTGCTAGGGTTTTTAGAGGTTCCGGGGTTTCGTGGCTAGGGGTTTCGCTGCTAGGGTTTTTCGAGGTTCGGCACGCAGCTTCGATATTCATGAATTCGCTTGCGCTAATAGATTTGGGGGTTTCGTGTTTGGGGTTCGTGTTTTCTGGGTTTCAAGCTAGCGCTAAGAGTTTTGGGGTTTCGCTTGGGTTCTGAGTTTTCTGTTTCTGGGATCAACGCTTTCGCTGAGCTGCTCGTGGTTTTCGAGGTTTCGGGGTCTCGAGGTTCTGGGTTTCGCAGTCAGTGGTTCCGGTTTGGGGTTTCGCGCTTGGGGGTTTTTAGAGGTTCCCTGGTTTCGTGGATAGGGGTTTCGCGGTTAGGGTTTTTTCACTGGCTTGGGTACGCAGCTCGAGATTCTGGGTTTCGCTAGCGCTAATAGCTTTGGGGTTTCGCGCTTGGGGTTCGTGGGTGTCTGTGGGGTTTCGGGTTAATAGTTAAGAGTTTTAGGGTTTCGCTTGGGGTTTGGGGTTTTCAAGGTGTCGAGGTTCTGGTTTCACTAGTAAGGGTTTTTAGAGGTTCGTGGTTTCGTGGATCAAGGTTTTGGGTTTCACGCTTAGGGTTCCGGGTTTTCGAGGTTCGTCATTGCGAGGTTCTGGGTTTTTGCGGTTAGGGTTTTTAGAGGTTTGGTGTTTCGGGCACGCTGTTTCAAGCTTTGGGGTTACGTGTTAGAAGTTTGGGGGTTTTCGGGTTTTGCGCTTTAGGATCTGGGGTTTTCGAGGTTCTGGGTTTTGATGTTCTGGGTTTCGGGTTCGGGTTTTTTTGAGGTTCTGGGTTTCATGGATCGGGTTTTCGGCATGCGGTTTCGAGGATCGAGGTTTCGCGTTTAGGGTTCCGGGGGTTTTCAAGGTTCGGATTTTTGGGTATGCGGTTTGAGGTTCGGGTTTCGTGTTAGCGGTTTTCGTGGTTCTGGGGTTTCGTGCATGCGGTTTTGAGGTTCGTGGTTTGGGCTATGATGTTTTCGAGATTCGGGGTGTCGCAGCTTAGGTTTTTTGCGTAAGGGGTTTCTGTCCCTGGGATTCAAGTGTCGGGCGCTTATGCTCGGGGTTTCGCGCTTAGGTTTCTCATGGTTCTAGGGTTTTCGTGTTAGGGTTTGTCGCGATTCGGGTTTCACGCTCACGGTGAGGGATTTTCGAGGTTCTGCTATGATGTTTTCGAGGTTTCCGGGGTCTCGAGGTCTCGGGTTTTGCAGCCTGGGGTTTCGCGGTTAGGTTTTTTAGAGGTTCCTGGGTTTCATGGCTAGGGGTTTCGCTGCTAGGGTTTTTCGAGGTTCGGCACGCAGCTCGAGATTCTGGGGATTCGCGTAGCGCTATTAGTTTTGGGGTTCTGGGATTTCTGGGCTCTCGCTAGTAGTTAAGAGCCTTTGGGGCTCTCGCTTGGGGTCCGGGTTTCTGTGTCTCGAGGTCCTGGGTTCTCATGGTTAGGGCTTTTTAGAGGTCCTGGGTCTCGAGGTTAGTCATTTCTGAGGTTTAGGCTTTCGTGGTCCGGGCTTTTTTGTGGTTAGGGTCTTTTAGAGGTTTGGTGTTCTCGGCACGCCGGCTCAAGCCTCGTGGTTTTAGGTTAGAAATTTGGGGTCTTTTGGGGTCTCGCGCTTAGGCCTTTAGGGTTCTTGAGGTCCTGGGCTTTTGAGGTCCTGGGTCTCTGGCCTGGTGCTGTCAAGGTCTCGTGGTCTTCGCGATTGGGCCTTTCTGCATGCGGCTCCGTGGCTTTCAAGGGCTGGGGCTTTGGCGTCCTGGGCTCCCGCCACTGGCCCCTGGCCTTTCGAGGTCTCGTGGCTTTGCTGCCTCTGGGCTCTCAAGCAGCGCTAGGGCCTTTGAGGTCCTGGGCTCTCGCTGCAGCGCTAGGGCCTTCTAGGTCCGAGGCTCCCTGGTCAGGGCCTCTGAGGTCCTGGGCTCTCTGCATGCGGCTCGAGGTCCGAGGTGCTCTAGTTAGGGCCTTTCAAGGTCCTGGCTCTCGGTTAGGGCCTTTCAAGGTCCTGGGTCTCTGCATGCTGCTCGAGGTCCCGTGGCTCTCGCCATGTTGTTTTTGCGGGTCCCTGAGTCTCTTGGTCTCAAGGGCCTGGCCTCATGCCTCGTGCTCTCGCTTAAGCTGTCCGTGGCCTTTGCTGATCGTGCTTTCTGGGCATGCAGCTCGAGGTCCGAGGTTCTCGCGCTTAGGGTTCCGGGGTTTCTCGAGGTCTCGGGTCCGGGCTCGCTGCAGCGCTAGGGGCCTTTCTAGGTCTCGAGGTTCTCAGGGCTAGGGCTCTTTCGAGGTCCTGGGTCTCGGCATGCTGCTTCGAGGTCCGAGGTGCTCCGGTTAGGGGTCTTTCAAGGTCCTGGGTTCTCGGGTTAGGGGCTTTCAAGGTCTCGGGGTTCTGTATGCGGCTTTCGAGGTCTCGGGTTCTCGCTATGATGTTTTTAAGGGCTCTGAGTTTCTTGGTTTCCAAGGGCCTGGTTTTATGCCTCTGTTTCGCGCTTAAGGTCCGTGGTTTTGCTGGATCAGTTTTCTGCATGCGCTCGAGGTTCGAGGTCTCGCTTAGGGTCTCCGGGCTTTTCGAGGTCCTGGGTTCTGGGTCTCGCTATTAGGTTTTTCCTCGTGAAGGGGCTCTCGTTATGCGCTTTGAGGTCTCGGGTCTCGCTAGCGCTTAAGGATTTTCGAGGTCTCGGTCTCTGCATGCGGTTTCGAGGTTTGGGGGTTTCTCGGTTAGGGCTTTTCGAGGTTCGGCTTTTCTGCATGCTGCTATGAGGTTCGGGCTCTCGCCATGATGTTCCGTGGTCTCGTGGTTTTGTGGCTCTCAAGGGTCTGGGTTTTATGCGTCTCGGGTCTCAGCGCTTACTGCCTCGGGGCTTTTCGAGTTTAAGGGTTTTACTGGATCTGCTTTTTGGGCATGCGGGTCTCGAGGTCTCGAGATTTCACGCTTAGGGTCTCCGGGTTTTTGAGGTCTCTGGGTCTCACGCTAGGGTTTTTCACGGTAAGGGCTTTCGTGCATGCGTTTTTAGGTTCTGGGCTCGCAAGCTAGCGCTAGGGGCTCGAGGTTCTGGGGTCTCGGTTAGGGCTTTCGAGGTACTGGTTTCTGCATGTGGTTTCGAGGTTCGAGGTTTCTGGTTAGGGGCTTTTCGAGGTCTCGGGCTCTCGGTTAGGGGCTTTCGAGGTCCTGGGCTCTGTGCATGCGGCTTCGAGGTCCTGGGCTCTCGGCCATGATGTTTCGTTGTTCTGGGGTTCTCGTGGTTTCGCTGGCCCGGGTTTTCATGCCTCGGGTCTCAAGCGCTACTGCCCTGGGGCTTTTCGAGTCCCATGGGTTTTATGGATCTGGTTTTCTGCATGCGGTTTCGAGGTTCGAGATTTCGTGATTTAGGTTCCCGGTTTTCGAGGTCTCTGGCTTTCACTGCTAGGCTTTTCACCGTAAGTGGCTCCGGCTATGCGCTCTGAGGTCCTGGCTCACGCAGCAGCTAGGTGTCTTTCGAGGTCCTGGCTCTCGGTTAGGGCCTCGAGGTCCTGGGCTCTCGGCATGCGGCTCGAGGTCCGAGGCTCTCTGCCAGGGCCTTCGAGGTCCTGGGCTCTCTGGCCAGGGGCCTTTCGAGGTCCTGGGCTTTCTCGGCATGCGGCTTCACCTGCCTCGGGCTCTCGCCATGATGTTTCTCGCGGGTCTGGGGCTCTTGGCTTCAAGGTCTGGGGCTCTATGCTCTGGGTCTCAGATTTACTCGCCTCGGCTCTCGAGGTCCGTGGCTTTTATGGATCTAGTCATCTGGCATGCGATTCTCGAGGTCCGAGGCTTTCCCGCTTAGGGTCCCTAGGCTCGACGCTCTGTGGTCTCGGCTTTGCTGTTAGGGTTTTTCACTGTAAGGGGTCTCAGCTTATGCTGCTTTCGAGGTTCGAGGTTTCACAGTAGCGCTAGGGGTTTTTGAGGTTCTGGGTTTTCGGGCATGCGGCTCGATGTTCTGGGGTTTCTCATTTAGGGTTCTCGTTTTCGAGACTCGTCATTTCGAGGTCCGAGGCTCCGAGTCTCTGGGTTCTGTGTCCCTGGGGTGTCGCGGCTAGGGTTTTTTGCAGCAAGGGCTTTTCTGCCCTGGGGATCCAAGGGTCTGCGTTTATGCTCCTGGTCTCAGCGGTTTCGCGTGATAGCTCGGTCCTGGCTCTGACTATGATGTTTTCAGCGGTCCGGGCTCTTGTTTCAAGGGTCAAGGTTTTATGCTCGGGCTCTATGCTTAGCGGCTTGGGGGTTTTCGATGTTCTGGGTTTTACTGGCTCTGGGTTTTCGAGGTCTCGGGTGTAGCTGGATCGTGGTTTCTGGTTCTGGGTTTCGCTTACTGCGCTCGGGGTTTCGCGGTTAGGATTTGTCGAGGTTCTGGGCTCGCTACGCGTGTCGAGGTTCGTGGTTTTCGAGGTTCTGGGTTCTCGGATCAAGGCTTTCGCTTAGGGTTCAGTGGTTTTCGAGGTTTCTAGGGTCTCGAGGTTTGGGGTTCTCACAACTTTGGGGGTTTCACAATCTCGGGGTTTCGCGGTTAGGGTTCTTAGAGGTTCCGGCTTTCGTGGATAGGGGTTTCGCGCTAGTGCTTTTTCGCTGTTAGGGTACGCAGCTTTCGAGATTCGAGGTTTCTGCTAGACGCTAATAGTTTTGGGATTTCACGCTTAGGGTCCTGGCTCTCGCTAGCGCTAAGAGTTTTGGGGGTTTCGCTTGAGGTTCTGGGTTTTCTGTTTCGAGGTCCTGGATTCACTGCTAGGGTTTTTAGAGGTCCTGGGCTCTCGTGGATCGTGGTTACTGGTTTCACGCTTAGGGTTGTGTGTTTCGTGTTCAGTGGTTTTGCTGCTATGGTTTTTAGAGGTTTGGTGTTTCGGCACGCTGGGCTTCAAGCTTCTGGGATCTCAGTTAGAAGCTTTGGGGTTTTCTCGGCTTTCGCTTAGGGTCTCTGGTTTTCGAGGTTCTGGGTCTCGAGGTTCTGGCTCATGGATCGTTTTTTCAGTGCATGCGGTTTCGAGGTTCGAGGTATCGTGTTTAGGGTTCCGGGTTTTCGAGGTTCTGGGTTTCTGGGTCTCGGGTATTGTCAGTAGGGTTTTTTCACCGTAAGGGGCTCTTGCTATGCGGGCTTTTGAGGTTCTGGGGTTTCGTGATTAGCGTATAGGGATTTTCGAGGTCTCTGGGCTTCGGTTAGGGGTTTTCGAGGTTCTGGCTTTCGTGCATGCGGTCTCGAGGTTCGGGGTTTTGGCAATGATGTTTTTCACTGCTCGGTTTCGTGGGTTTCAAGGGCCTGGGTTTTGCGTCTGGGGTTTCGTGGTTTACAGCCTCGCGGCTTTTGAGGTTCGTGGTTTTGCTGATCTGCTTTTCTGCATGCGGTTTCGCGCTTAGGGTCTCGTGGTTTTCGAGGTTTCGGGTCCCGGAGGTCTCGGCTCTCGCAGCCCTGGTCTTTCTGCCCTGGCTCGCTGCTAGGTTTTTTAGAGGCTTTCTGGCCTTTGTGGATAGGCTTTTGCGGCTAGGGCTCTTTCGCTGGCCCTGGCATGCGCTCGAGATCCTGTGCTCAGCTAGCACCAATAGCTTGGGGCTCGCGCTCTGGGGCTTGGGGCTTTTCTGGCTCTCAAGCAAAGCGCTAAGAGTCTCTGGGCTTTTGGCGCTTGGGGTCTCGGGCTTTTCGTGTTCTCGAGGTCCGAGGCTCTCACCTGCTAGGGTCTCGGGTCTTTGAGGTCTCGTCGTCCCGAGGTCCTGGCCTTGCGGCTAGGGCTTTTTAGTGGTTTGTGTCTCTGCACGCAGCTCAAGCTTCTGGGATCTCGGGCTAGAAGTTTCGGCTTTCGTGGGCTCGTGATTTATGGTTCTGGGGGTCTTTCGAGGTTCGGGTCTTTGAGGTTCGCGCTTCGAGTCCTGGGTTTCTGAGGCTTTAGGGTTCTCATGGATTGGGCTTTCTGGGGCATGCGCCTCGAGGTCCGAGGTTCTCGCGCTTAGGGTTCCGGGTTTTTGAGGTCTCGTGGCTCTGGGTTAGTGGTCTTTCTAGGTCCTGGCTTTCGTGCATGCAAAGATCGAGGTCCTGGTTCTCACCGTGATGTTTTCGCTGGCCTCGTGGTTCTCGTGGTCTCAAGCGGCCTGGGCCTTTTGCGCTTGGGGCTTTCACGCTTACTGGCCTCGGAGCTTTTCGAGGTTCGTGGCTTTTACTGACCGGGCTTTCGTGCATGCGCTTTCGAGGTCCGAGGCCTCCGCTTAGGGCCTTCGAGGTCCTGGGTCTCTGGGTCTCACTGCTAGGGTTTTTTCCCGGCAAAGGGCTCTGCTATGCTGGCTCGAGGTCTCTGGGTCTCAGCAGCGCTAGGGGTTCTGAGGTCTCGAGGTTCTCAAGTTAGGGCTTTTCGAGGTCTCGGGGTTCTGCATCCAGCTCGAGGTTCGGGCTTTCCGAGTATGCGGCTTTCGAGGTTCTGGGTTTTACTGGCTCGGGGCTTTTCGAGGTTCAGGTGTAGCGGATCGTGGTTTCTGGTTCTGCCTCGGGCTTACGGCTCGGGGGTTTCGCTGCTAGGATTTGTCGAGGTTCTGGGGTTTCTCGGATCAAGGTCTCTCGCTTAGGGTTCTGTGGTTTTCGAGGTTTCTAGGGTCCTCGAGGTTTGGGGTTTCGCAACTTTGGGGTTTCACAATCTGGGTTTCGCGGTTAGGGTTCTTAGAGGTTCCGGTCTCGTGGATAGGGGTTTCGCTGCTAGTGTTTTTCGCGGCTGGGGTACGCAGCTCGAGATTCGAGGTTTCGGCTAGACGCTAATAGTTTTGGGATTTCACGCTTAGGGTTCTGGGCTCGCGCTAGCGCTAAGAGTTTTGGGGGTTCTCGCTTGAGGGTCTCGGGGTTTTCTGTTTCGAGGTTCTGGGATTCACTGCTAGGGTTTTTAGAGGTTCTGGGTTCTCGTGGATCGTGGTTACTGGTTTCACGCTTAGGGTTGTGTGTTTCGTGTTCAGTGGTCTTTGCGTGCTATGGTTTTTAGAGGTTTGGTGTTTCTGCACGCTGGCTTCAAGCTTCTGGGGATTCGGGTTAGAAGTTTGGGGTTTTCTGGGGGTTTCGCGCTTAGGGTCTGAGGGCTTTTCGAGGTTCTGGGCTCGAGGTTCTGGGTTTCGCTGATCGTGTTTTTCTGCATGCGGCTTTCGAGGTCTCGAGGTATCGCGTTTAGGGTTCCTGGGTTTTCGAGGTTCTGGGGTTTCTGGTCCCTGGGTATCGCCGTTAGGGTTTTTCACCGTAAGGGGCTCTTGCTATGCGGCTTTTGAGGTCTCGGGGTTCTCGTGATTAGCGCATAGGATTTTCGAGGTCTCTGGGTTCTCGGTTAGGGGTTTTCGAGGTTCGAGCCCTTTCGTGCATGCGGCTTTCGAGGTTCTGGGGTTTTGGCAATGATGTTTTCACTGGGCTTGGGGGTTTCGTGGGTTTCAAGGGCTCTGGGCTTTTATGCGTCGGTTTCGTGGCTTTACGCTCATGCGGTTTTTGAGGTTCGTGGTTTTATGGATCGGTTTTCTGCATGCGGTTTCGCTTAGGGTCTCGTGGTTTTCGAGGTTTCGGGGTCCTGGAGGTTCTGGGGTTTCGCAGCCTGGGTTTTCTGTTCTGGGTTTCGCGTTAGGGTTTTTAGAGGTTTCTGGGTTTTGTGGATAGGGTTTTTGCTGTTAGGGTTTTTCGCGCTCGGCATGCGCTCGAGATTCGGTGTTTCGCGTTAGCAATTAATAGTTTGGGGTTTCACGCTTGGGGTTTGGGGTTTTCTGGCCTACAGCAGCGCTAAGAGTCTCCCGGGCTTTTGCGCTTGGGGTCCTGGGGTTTTCTGTTCTCGAGGTTCTGGCTCTCACTGCTAGGGTCCGGGTTTTGGAGGTCCGTCGTCCGAGGTCCTGGGTTTTCTATGCTAGGGTTTTTAGAGGTTTGGTGTTTCCCTGCACGCAGCCCAAGCTTCTGGGATTCTAGCTAGAAGTTTGGGGGTTTTCTGGGTTTCGTGATTTATGGTTTGGGGTTTTCGAGGTTCTGGGTTTTTGAGGTTCGCGGCTTTCGAGTCCTGGGTTTTCGAGGTTTAGGGTTTCGTGGATTGGGTTTTCTGGGCATGCGGCTTTCGAGGTTCGAGGTCTCGCGCTAGGGTTCCGGGTTTTCGAGGTTCTGGGTCTCTGATTAGTGGTTTTCTAGGTCTCTGGGGCTCTCGGCATGCAAGATCGAGGTTCTGGGTTCTCACCGTGATGTTTTCGCTGGCTCAGTGGTTTCTCGTGGTTCTCACGGGCCTGGGTTTTGCGCTTGGGGTTCTCACGCTCACTGGCCTCTGAGTTTTCGAGGTCCCGTGGCTTTTACCTGATCGGTTTTCGTGCATGCGGCTCGAGGTCCGAGGTTCTCGCTTAGGGTTTTCGAGGTTCTGGGGTTCTGGGTTTCGCTTTTAGGGTTTTTCCCGGTAAAGGGCTTTCATGCTATGCGGCTTTCGAGGTTCTGGTCTCGCTAGCGCTAGGGGTTCCGGAGGTTCGAGGTTTCTCGGTTAGGGGCTTTTCGAGGTTCTGGGGTCTCTGCATCCAGCTCGAGGTTCTGGGGTTTCGAGTATGCGGCTTTCGAGGTTCTGGGCTTTCTCGCTATGATATTTTCGCTGGCTCGAGGTTTCGTGGGTCTCAAGGGCCTGGGTTTTATGCTCTGGGTTTCTGGGTTTATGGTTCGTGGTTTTGGAGGTCCGTGGTTTTTATGGATCGGGTTTTCTGCATGCGCTTCGAGGTTCGAGGTTTCGCTTAGGGTTCCGGGGTTTTTGAGGTTCTGGGTTTCACTGCTAGGGTTTTTCGCAGTAACGGGCTCTTGCTATGCGCTTTCGAGGTTCTGGTTTCAGCTAGTAGCTAGGGGTTTTCGAGGTCTCGGGGTTTCGAGTTAGGGGTTTTCTAGGTTTGGGGTTTCTGCATGCGGCTCAAGGTTTGGGGTTTCTCGCTAGGGTTCTTGGTTTTCGAGATTCGAAATTTTGAGGTTCTGGGTGTCGTAGTTCGGCTTTTTTTTGCGGTAAGGGGCTTTCTGGGTTCAACGATTCAAGGGTCGGCGCTTTGCCTTCTGGGTTTCGCGCTTTAGGTTTTTCATGGTCTCGGGCTTTTCGCGCTAGGGTTTGTCGCGGTTTGGGGCTTTCGGCTCGCGGTTTCACTGTGAGCGATTTTCGTGGTTTCTCGCTATGATGTTTTCTGCCTCGGGGTTTCGTGTTTCAAGGGTCGTGGTTTCGCTACGGCTCGGGGTTTTGAGGTTCGGTTCGAGGTTTCGCACGCTCGGGTTTTCGAGGTTCGAGGTTTCACTGATGGGGGTTTCTGTCCGAGGTTTTGCGCTTTACTGCCTGGGATTTCGAGGTTAGGGGTTTCTCGACGGGGTTTCGGGGTTTGAGGTTTCACTGATCGGGTTATGGTGTCTGATTTCTGCTTACGCTTGAGGGTTTCGCGGTTAGGGTTTTTCGAGGTTTGGGGGTTTTGGGATCAAGGTTTCACGCTTAGGGTCTCGTGGTTTTCGAGGATTCCGGGTTCTCGAGGATCGGGGTTTCGCAGCCTGGGGTTTCGCGGTTAGGGTTTTTAGAGGTTCCGGCTTTCGTGGATAGGGGTTTCACGGTTAGAGTTTTTCGCGGCTCGGCACGCTAGCTTCGAGATCTCGGGTTTCGCGTAGCGCTAATAGTTTTGGGGTTTCTAGCAATGATGTTTTCACCGGCTTTGGGGTCTCGTGGTTTCATGGGCCGAGGTTTTATGCCTCGGGCTCAGCTTACGCCCTGGGGTCTCGCTTACTGATCGTGGTTTCTGCTATGCGGCTTTGAGGTCCGAGGTCTTTGCGCTTAGGGTTCCGGGCTTTTCGAGGTCTCTGGGTCCGTGGGTCTCGCTTGTTAGGTTTTTCGCGTAAGGGGCTCTCGATTATGCGGCTTTCGAGGTTCGAGGTCTCACGCAGCGCTAGGGGTTTTCAAGGTCTCTGGGTCTCGGTTAGGGGCTTTTCGAGGTTCTGGGTTTCGGCATGCTCGAGGTCTCTGGGGTGCTCAGGGTTAGGGTTTTCGAGGTTCTGGGGTTTCTGCATGCGGCTTCGAGGTTCGCGGCTTCTCGCCATGATATTTTCGCGGCTTTGGGGTTCTCGTGGTTTCAAGGGCTCCGGGTTTTGCGCTCGGGGTTTCAAGCTACTGCCTCGGGGTTTTTTGAGGTTCGTGGTTTTGCTGGATCGGGTTTTCTGCATGCGCTTCGAGGTTCGAGGTTTCGGTATGCGGCTTTTGAGGTTCTGGGTTTCGCGGCTAGGGTTTTTCAAGATCCGGGTTTCAAGCTAGCGCTAATAGTTTTGGGGGTTCGGGTTTTCGGGTTTCGCTAGCAAGTAAGAGTTTGGGGGTTTCAGCTTGGGGTTCTGGGTTTTCGAGGTTTGGGTTTTTGAGGTTCTGGGTTTCGTTCTGGGTTTTGAGGTTCGTGGTTTCATGGATCGGGTTTTCGGGTATGCGTTTCGAGGTTCAAGGTTTTCCTTTAGATTTGCCCAAGATCTTTGGAATTCATTTATTTCTCTCAGAGTGGCTTGTTTTGGGTTTGGTGCTTTTCATGTAACAGATTGTATGGTCCTCGGGAATATGGGTGTCTCGATCCTTATGGGCTAACCTGAAAAGTACAATCAGAATCCAAAGATGGGGTGTGGAAGGTTTTCTTCCTTTCTCGCAAAATGCGCTTATGCTTACGCCATACGCTCTTCCCTTGTTTGTTACAAAGAGCATCTTCAATTGTGTTATTCTTTTTATTATTCCTATATTGGCGTTGCTCTCCACAATTGGATCTATATTATTAATACACTCTAAAAATTCGCTTTTGTTTTTTTTATCATGGTGTCCTTATCCTCTTCCATTGGAATAACCGCTCCTACACATTTATTGTATGCTAGGTTTTCGGTGTTTCGAGGTTCTGGGTTTCACTGCTAGGATTTTTAGAGGTTCTGGCGCTTTGGGATCAGTGGTTTCTGCTTTCACGCTTGGGGTTTGGGGTTTTGGGCTTTTCGAGGTTCATCGTCCGAGGTCTCTGGGTCTCGTGTTCTGGGGTTTTGCGCTTAGGGTTTTTAGAGGTTTGGTGTTTCTGCACGCAGCTTTCAAGCTTCGGGTTTCGGTTAGAAGTTTGGGGTTTTCGTGGTTTCCCGCTTAGGGTCTCTGGGTTTTCGAGGTTTGGGTTTTTGAGGTTCTGGGTTTCGGGTTCTGGGGTTTTGGAGGTTCGTGGATTTCGCTGATCGGGTTTTCTGCATGCGCTCGAGGTTCAAGGTTTCGCTTAGGGTTCCGGGTTTTCGAGGTTCTGGGGTTCTGGGGTTTCGCCGTTATGGTTTTTTCGCGAAGGGGCTCTGCTTATGCAGCTCGAGGTTTGGGGGGTTTGCGTTAGCGCTAGGGGTTTTCGAGGTTCTGGGGTTTCGGGTTAGGGGTTTTCGAGGTTCGGGTTTTCTGCATGCGCTCGAGGTTCAGTTTCTCATTTAGGGTTCCGGGTTTTCGAGATTCGAATTTTGAGGTTCGTGGGTTTCTGGATCAAGGTTTCGCTTAGGGTTTAGGGTTTTCAAGGTATCCGGGGTCTCGAGGTTCTGGATTTCGCAGCCCTGGGTTTCGCGGTTAGGGGTTTTTCGCTGCTCGGCACGCTAGCTCGAAGTCTCGTGATTTTGCGTTAGCGCTAATAGTTTTGGGGTTCTCGCTTGGGGTTCTGGGTTATCTGGGTTTTTCAGCTAGCGCTAAGAGTTTTGGGGGTTTCGTGGTCTGGGGGTCTGGGGTCTTTCGTGTCTCGAGGTCCTGGGCTCTCACCTGCTAGGGCTTTTACTGCCCTCGTGGGTCTTTCGAGGTCCGTGGTCTTTGCTGGATTGGGCCTTTCTGCATGCGGCTTTCGAGGCTTTGAGGCTTCCCGCGCTTAGGGTCTCCAGGCCTTTTGAGGTTCGGGTCCTGGGGTCTCACTGCTTGGGTTTTTCCCGAAAGGGCTCCAGCTTATGCCGCTTCGAGGTTCTGGGTCTTTATGCTAGTAGTTAGGGGCTTTGGAGGTCTCTGGGTCTCGGTTAGGGTTTTCAAGGTTCTGGGGTTTCTTGCATGCGGTTTAGAATTTTGAGGTTCTGGGTTTCTGGGTCCTGGGTGTCGCAGCTTAAGGTTTTTTGCAGTAAGGGTTTTCTGTTCTGGGATTCAAGGTTCTGGGTTTCGTGGATCTGGGGTTTCTGGGTTCGAGGTTTCACGCTTACGATACGTGGTTTTTGAGGTTCGGGTTTCGTGGATAGGTGTTTCTGGGTCCCGGGCTTTCGCTTACGCCTCGGGGTTTCGCTTAGGGTTTTTCAAGATTCGGGGTTTCGCCACGCGGTTTCGAGGTTCTGGGGTTTTCAAGGTTCTGGGTTTCGAGATCAAGGTTTCACGCTTAGGGTCTCGTGGTTTTCGAGGTTTCTGGGGTCTCGAGGTTCTGGGTTTTCCAGCTCGGGTTTCGCGATTAGGGTTTTTAGAGGTTCCTGGGTTTCATGGATAGGGGTTTCACTGCTAGGGTTTTTAGAGGTTCTGGGTTTCGTGGATCGTGGTTTCTGGGTTTCACGCTTAGGGTTCCTGGGTTTTCGAGGTTGGGGCTTTTCGAGGTTCTGGGTTTCGGGTCTCGGGTTTTCGAGGTCTCGTGGTCTCGCTGGATCGGGTTTTTGGGTATGCGGCTTTCGAGGTTCGAGGTTTCACATTTAGGGTTCCGGGTTTTTGAGGTTCGGGTCTCGGGTTCTGGTATCGCCGTTAGGGTTTTTCGCTGCAGCTGCTTTCTGCTATGCGGGCTTTCGAGGTTCTGGGGTCTCGCGTAGCGCTAGAGGTTTTCAAGGTTCTGGGGTTTCGTGTTAGGGGTTTTCGAGGTTCTGGGGTTTCTGCAGGCTGGCTTCGAGGTTCCGGGTTTCGCTGCTAGGGATTTTCGAGGTTCTGGGTTTCGCTATGATGTTTTCGCGGCTCAGTGGTTTCTGGGTTTCAACCGTCTGGTTTTGCGCTTGGTGTTTCGCTGGATCGGGTTTCGTGTTTGAGGTTTCGCGCTCACGGCTCGTGGTTTCAGTATTAGGGGTTTTCGAGGTTCTGGGTTTCGCGGATCGTGGTTTCGCTCGTGCTTTCAAGCTTGCGGCTCTGGGTTTCACTGCTAGGGTTTTTCAAGGTTCTGGGGTTTCGCCACGCGGCTTTCGAGGTTCGAGGTTTTCACGGTTCTGGGTTTCACTGATCAAGGTTTCGCTTAGGGTCCATGGTTTTCGAGGTTCGCGGTTTTGGGTTAAGGGTTCTGGGCGCTTCCGAGGTTTGGGGTTTCGGGTCTCAAGGTTTGGGGTTTCGCAGCTCGGGGTTTCGGTCCCGGGTTTCGCGATAAGGTTTTTAGAGGTTCCGGGTTTCGTGGATATGGGTTTCGCTGCTAGCGCTAAGAGTTTTGGGGGTTTCGCATTTGGGGTTCGTGTGGTTTCGTGGTTTCAAGGGCCTGGGGTTTCACTCGCTAGGGTTTTTAGAGGTTCTGGGGTTTCGTGGATCGTGGTTTCGTGTTTCACATTTATGGTTCCGGGGTTTTCGAGGTTCGTCGTCCGAGGTTCTGGGTTTCGTGTTCTGGGTTTTGCGGTTAGGGTTTTTAGAGGTTTGGTGTTTCTGGCACGCTGGCTCATGCTTCCGGGTTTCTGGGTTAGAAGTTTGGGGTTTTCTGGGTTTCTCGCTTAGGTTTTCGGTTTTCGAGGTTCGTGGTTTCGCTGGATCGGGTTTTCTGCATGCGGCTTTCGAGGTTCAAGGTCGCGCATTTAGGGTCTCCGGGGTTTTCGAGGTCTCGGGTTCTGGTATCGCCGTTAGTGTTTTTCGCGGTAAGGGGTTCTGCTATGCCGCTTCAAGGTTCTGGGTCTCGCGTAGCGCTATGGGTTTTCGAGGTTCGCGGGTCTCTGCATGAGGTTTCGTGGTTCTGGGTTTCTGCCATGATGTTTTCGCTCGAGGGCTCGTGGGTTCTCGCACTAGCGCTAGGGTTTTCTAGGTTCGGGATTTCGAGGTTCTGGGTTTCGGCATGCAGCCGAGGTTCGGGGTTTGTCATTTAGGGTTCTGGTTTTCGAGATCTCAGCATTTCGAGGTTCTGGGTTTCGAGGTTCTAGGGTTTCGGCCGGGGTTTCGCGGGCTTTAGGTTTTTCATGGTTCGGGCTTTCGCGGCTTTAGGTTTTTCATGGTTCGTGATTTTGCGTGTCTGGGTTTCGCGAGTGAGGGATTTTCGATGTTCGAGGTTTCTGCTATGATTTTTTTCGCGGCTCGGTTTCATGGTTTCAAGGGTCCTGGGTTTTATGGATCGGGTTTTCAGGCTATTTGGCTCGGGGTTTTCGAGGTTCGTGGTTTTATGGATCGGGGTTTTCGAGGTTCGAGCTTTCGCTGCACTGCTCTGGTTTCCGAGGTTCATGATTTTCCGGATCGGTGCTTTCGGTTTCGGCTTTCGCTACTGGCTCGGGGTTTCGCGGTTAGGGGTTTTTTGAGGTTTCGCCACGCGGCTTTCGAGGTTCGAGGTTTGGGGGTCTCGAGATCAAGGTTTCGCGGCTCGACACGCAGCTTCGAGATTTAGGGTTTCGCGTTAGCAGTTAATAGTTTTGGGGTTTCATGTTTGGGGTTCGGGGTTTTTGGGGAACCCTAATCGGAGAAACCCCAAACCTCAAAACTGCGTACCCGAAACCCTGAAACTCTGAACCCCAAACCCCGATCCGCAAAACCCCGAACCTCGAAAACCCCGAACATCGAAACCAAGAAGCTCGAACACACTGAACCCTAAACGCGAAACCCTAAAAACCCCAAACTTCTAACGCGAAATCCCAAACCTCAAAACCGTATACCCGAAAACCCGAACCTCAAAAACCCTAACAGGGAAACCCTGAACGCTAAACCCCGAACCTCGAAAACCCTGAACCCTAAACGCGAAACCCTCAAAACCCCAAACTTCTATTGCGACACCCCAAACCTCTAAAACCTTAACCTGAAACCCCGAACCTCGAAAAACCCGAATCGCGAAACCCCGAACCCCAAAACGCCTTACATGAAACCCTGAACCTCGAACCTTGAAAACCCTTAACCCTAAACACGAAACCCTTAACTTCTAACGCGAAACCCGGAACCTCGAAACCACGTACCTAAAAACCTGCACTTCAACAAACCCTAATTGCGAAACCCCGAACACGAAACCCCAAAAAACCTGAACTTTTAACCGAAAAACCCCAACCGTGAAACCGCGTACCTAAACTTCGAACCTCGAAAAACCCTAACAGGGAAACCCCGGACACGAAACCCGAAACGCGAAAAACCCCGAACTGTGAAAACCCAGAACCTTAAACGCGAATTCTAACAGAAAAACCCCGAACCGCGAAACCCCGAACTGCGAAACCGCGTACCGGAACTCTGAACCTCAAAAAACCCTAACCGGGAAACCCCGAACCTGAAACCCCGAATTGCGAAACCCCGAACCTCGAAACGCTGTACACGAAACCCCAAACCTCGAAAACCCCAAACCTGAAACGCGAAACCCCGACTTCTAACGCGAAACCCCGAACCTAAAAACTGCGTCCCTGAAAATCCAAAACTCAACAAACCCTAACCGCAAAATCCTTAACCTGAAACCCCAAACCTCGAAAACCCTGAAAACCCTAAACACGAAACCCTGAAAAACCCAAACCTCTAACGCGAAACCCCGAACCTCGAAACTGCGTACCCGAAACCCCAAACCTCGAAAAATGCTAACCGCAAAACACCGAATCGCGAAACCCCGAAACTCCAAACCGCGTACCCGAACTCCGAACCTCGAAAAGCCATACACGAAACTTCGAACCTCGATAACCCCAAACCCTAAACTCGACAAACCCGAACCGCGAAACCCCGAACCTCAAAAACCCTAAACCATAAACGCGAAACCTTAAAAACCTGAACTTCTAAATCGAAACCCCGAACCTCGAAATCGCGTACCCAAAACCCTGAACCTCGAAAATCCCTAACCACAAAACACCGAACCGCGAAAACCCGAAACTCGAAACGCGTACCCGAACTCCGAACCTCAAAAATTGCGTACCCCAAACTTTGAACCGCGAAAAACACTAACCACGAAACCCCGAACCCGAAACCCGAACCGCAAAACTCCGAACCTCGAAAGAACGAACCCTAAACGTGAAACCCCGAACGTCTAACGCTAAGCCCCGAACCTCGAAACTACGTACCAGAAACCCCAAAACTCTAAAAACCTAACCGCGAAACCCCGAACCTCGAAACTACGTACCAGAAACCCCAAACCTCTAAAAACCTAACCGCGAAACCCCGAACCTCGAAACGATGAACCTCGAAAACCTAGAACCCTAAACGCGAATTCCCGAACCCGAAACCCTAATCTGCGAAACCCCGAACCTCGAAACCACGTACCTGAAACCCTAAACCTCTACAAACCCTAACCGCGAAACCCCGAACCTCGAAACAACATACCAAAAACCCCGTACCGTGAAAATCCCTAACAGCGAAACCCCGAACCTCGAAACGCCGTACCTCGAAAACCCACAACCCTCAAAGCGAAACCCCGAAACTGAAACCCTGATCCGCAAAAACCCGAACCTCGAAACCCTGAACCGCGAAACCCCGAACGGGAAACCCCAAACCTCGAAACCGAGTACCTGAAACCCCAAACCTCACAAAACCATAACCGCGACACCTCGAACCGGAAACCACAAAACCATAACCGCGAAACCACGAACCCCGAAAACTCCGAACCGTAAACACGGAACCCCTAAAACCCCAAACTGCTAACGCGAAACCCTGTACTGCGAAAAACCTGATCCACGAAACCCCGAACCCAAAACCCTGAACCTCGAAACCCCGAACCACAAAACCCCGACCTCGAAAACCTCGAAACCGCATAGCCGAAACACCAACCTTTGAGAAACCCTAAATACAAAACCTCGAACCCAAAACCCTGATCCGCGAAACCCCAAAGCTCGAAAACCCCAAACCCTAAACCCGAAACCCCGAACCTCAAAAACCCTGAACCCTAAACGAGAAACCCTCCGAACCCCAAACTTCTATTGCGAAACCCCGAACCTCAAAATCCCTAACCACAAAACCCCGAACCTCGATACCCCGAATCCTGAAAATCCCTAACTGATACCGCGAAACCCCGAACCTCAAAACCGCGTACCCGAACCCTGTACCGCGAAAAACCCTAACCGCGAAACCCCGAACCCCAAACCCCAAACCCTGATCCACAAAACCCCAAACCTCGAAAACCCCAAACCCTAAACGAGAAACCCAGAAAACCCCGAACTTCTAAAGTGAAACCCCGAACCTTGAAACCGCGTACCAGAAACCCCAAACGTCGACAAACGGAAACCCGAACAGGAAATACCGTACCTCTAAACCAAAAACCCCGAACGCGAAACCCCGTACCCCGAACGCGAAACCTCGAACCCCGAACACGAAACCCCGAACCTCAAACCCCGTACCTCGAAAACCCTAAACCCCGAACCTCGAAAACCCCTAACCGCGAAACCCCGAAACCGAAAACCCAAATTGCGAAACCCCGAACCCCAAAACGCGAATTCCCAAAACCCTGAACCTCGAACCTCGAAACCGCATACCTAAAAACCCGAACCTCGACAAACCCTAACTGCGAAACCCCGAACACGAAACCCCGAAACGCGAAAACCCCGAACTACGAACACCCAGAACCTTAAACGCGAAACCCCAAAAAACTCGAACTTCTAACCGAAAAACCCCGAACCGCGAAACCGCGTACCTGAACTCCGAACCTCAAAAAACCCTAGTGCTTGGAAACCCCGAACCTGAAACCCCGAATCGCGAAACCCCGAACCTCTAAACGCCGTACACGAAACCCCAAACCTCGAAAACCCCAAACCCTAAACGCGAAACCATGACTTCTAACACGAAACCCCGAACCTCGAAAAACCCAAACTGTGAAATCCTGAACCCGAACTGCGAAACCTCGAACCTCGAAAACCCTGAAAAGTAAACGTGAAACCCTGAAAAACCCGAACCTCTAACGTGAAACCCCGAACCTCGTAACTGCATACCCGAAACCCCAAACCTCGAAAAAACCTAACCGCAAAACCCCGAACCGCGAAACCCCGTAACTCGAAATCGCGTACCCCAACTCCGAACCTCGAAAAGCCGTACACAAAACTCTGAACCTCGATAACCCCAAACCCTAAACGCAAAACCCCGAACCTCGAAACCGCGTACCTGAAAACCCGAAACTCGACAAACCCGAACCGCGAAAAACCTTGAACCATAAACGCGAAACCCTTAAAAACTTGAACTTCTGACGCGAAACCCCGAACCTTGAAACCGCTTACCCGAAACCCTGAACCTCAAAAAACCCTAACCGCAAAACACCGAACCGCGAAACCCCGAAACTCGAAACCGCGTACCCGAACTCCGAACCTTAAAAACCCCGTACCCGAAACCCCGAACGTCAAAATCCTGAACCTCGAAAAACCCTCACCGTGAAACCCCTCACCGCAAAATCGCGTACCCGAAACTTCGAAACGTGAAATTCACTAACCACGAAACCCCAAACCTGAAACCCGAACCGCGAAACCCCGAACCTCGAAAAAACGAACCCTAAACGCGAAACCCCGAACGTCTAACGCTAAGCCCCGAACCTCGAAACTACGTACCAGAAACCCTAAACCTCTGAAAACCTAACCGCGAAACCCCGAACCTCGAAACGACGAACCACGAAAACCTAGAACCCTAAACGCGAATTCCCGAACCCAAAACCCTAATCTGCAAAACCCCGAACCTCGAAATCGCGTACCCGAAACCCTAAACCACTACAAAACCTAACCGCGAAACCCCGAACCGCGACACCCAGTACCTCGAAACAGCATACCCGAAACCCCGTACCGCGAAAATCCCTAACAGCGAAACCCCGAACCTCGAAACGCCATACCTCGAAAACCCAGAACCCTCAAAGTGAAACACCGAACTTGAAACCCTGATCCGCGAAACCCTGAACCTCGAAACCCTGAACCACGAAAACCCGAACGGGAAACCCCGAACCTCAAAACCGCGTAACTGAAACCCCGAACCTCACCAAACCATAACCACAAAACGTCGAACCCGAAACCCCGAACCACGAAACCCCGAACTGCAAAACCACGAACCCTGAAAACTCCGAACCCCTAAAACCCCTAGCTACTAATGCGAAACCCCGAACCCGAAACCCTGAACCTCGAAAACCCCGAACCCTAAACGCGAAATCCCGAACCTCGAAATAGCATACCCGAAACCCATAAATCGAAAGCTCAAACTCGAAACCCAGAAATCGAAACCTCGAACCCTAACCGCAAAACCCCGACCTCGAAAACCTCAAAACCACGTAGCCGAAACACCAAACTTTGAGAAACCCTAACTGCAAAACCCCAAACCCAAAACCCTGATCCGCGAAACCCCGAAGCTTGAAAACCCCGAATCCTAAACCCGAAACCCCGAAAACGCCGAACAGTAAACGCGAAACCCCGAAAACCCCTAACTGCTACCGCGAAACCCTCGAACCTCGAAACCGTGTACCCGAACCCGTAACCCCAAACCGCAAAACCCTGAACCCGTAACCCCAAACCGCAAAACCCTGAACCCGTAACCCCGAACCGCAAAACCCTGAACCCTAAATGTGAAACCCCGAAAAACCCAAACCTCTAAACGCGAAATCCTGAACCTCGAAACTGCGTACCTGAAACCCCAAACCTCGAAAAACCCTAACCGCAAAACCCCGAACCGCGAAACCCCGAACCTCGAAACTAAGTACCAGAAACCCCAAACCTCTAAAAACCTAACCGCGAAACCCCGAACCTCGAAAAGACGAACCACGAAACCCTAAACCTCTAAAAATCTAAATGCAAAACCCCGAACCCCAAAAACACCGAACAGTAAACGCGAAACCCCGAAAACCCCTAACTGCTACCGCGAAACCCCGAACCTCGAAACCGCGTACCCAAACCCGTAAGCCCCAAACCGCGAAACCCTAAACCCGTAACCCCGAACCATGAAACCCTGAACCCTAAACGTGAAACCCTGAAAAACCCGAACCTCTAATGCGAAACCCCAAACCTCGAAACTGCGTACCTGAAACCCCAAACCTCGAAAAACCCTAACCGCAAAACACCGAACTGCGAAACCCCGAACCTCGAAACTATGTACCAGAAACCCCAAACCTCTAAAAACCTAACCGCGAAACCCCGAACCTCGAAACGACGAACCACGAAACCCCAAACCTCTAAAAACCTAAATGCGAAACCCTGAACCTTGATACCCCAAACCCCGAAAACACCGAACAGTAAACGCGAAACCCTGAAAACCCCTAACTGCTACCGCGAAACCCCGAACCTCGAAACCGCGTACCCGAACCCGTAACCCCGAACCGCGAAACCCTAAAACCGTAACCACGAACCGCGAAACCCTGAACCCTAAACGTGAAACCCTGAAAAACCCGAACCTCTAATGCGAAACCCCAAACCTCGAAACTGCGTACCTGAAACCCCAAACCTCGAAAAACCCTAACCGCAAAACACCAAACCGCGAAACCCCGAACCTCGAAACTAAGTACCAGAAACCCCAAACCTCTAAAAACCTAACCGAGAAACCCCGAACCTCGAAACGACGAACCACGAAACCCCAAACCTCTAAAAACCTAAATGCGAAACCCTGAACCTCGATACCCCGAACCTCGAAAACACCGAACAGTAAACGCGAAAACCCGAAAACCCCTAACTGCTACCGCGAAACCCCGAACCTCGAAACCGCGTACCCGAACCCCATACCGCGAAAAAACCATAACCACGAAACACCGAACCCCAAACCCCAATCCGCAAAACCCCGAACCTCGAAAACCCCGAACATCGAAACCTAGAAGCTCGAAAACTCCGAACCCTCAAAACCGCAAAAACCCAAAACTCCTAAACGCGAAACCCAGAACCTGAAACCCTGAACCTCAAAACCCCGAACCTCGAAAACCTCGAACCCTAAACGATAAACCCCGAAAACCCCGAACTTCTAAAGTGAAACCCCGAAACTTGAAACCGCGTACCAGAAACCCCAAACCTCGACAAACAGAAACCCGAACAGGAAATACCGAACCTCTAAACCAAAAACCTCGAACGTGAAACCCCGAACGCGTAACCCCGAACCCCGAACACCAAACCCCGAACCTGAAACCCCGTACCTCGAAAACCCTAAACCCCGAACCTCGAAAAACCTAACCGCAAAACCCGAAACCGAAAACCCGAATCGCGAAACCCCGAACCCAAAACGCCGTACACGAAACCCTGAACCTCGAACCTCGAAAACCCTGAACCCTAAACGTGAAACCCTTAACTTCTAACGCAAAACCCCGAACCTCGAAACCGCGTACCTAAAAACCCATACGTCGACAAACCCTAACTGCGAAACCCCGAAAACGAAACCCCGAAACGCGAAAAACCACGAACTGTGAAAACATAGAACCTTAAACCGCGAAACCCCAAAAAACCCGAACTTCTAACCGAAAAACCCCGAACCGCGAAACCCCGAACTGCGAAACCGCGTAGCTGAACTCCGAACCTCGAAAAACCCTAACCGGGAAACCCCGAACCTAAAACCCCCAATCGCGTAAACCCCGAACCTCAAAACGCCGCACACGAAACCCTAAACGTCGAAAACCCCAAACCCTAAACGTGAAACCCCAACTTCTAACGCGAAACCCCGAACCTCAAAACTGCGTACCTGAAAAAGCCGAAACTCGACAAACCCTAACCGCGAAATCCTGAACCCATAACCCTGAACCGCGAAACCCCGAACCTCGAAAACCCTAAACCTTAAACCGCGAAAAACCCGAACCTCTAACGTGAAACCCCGAACCTCGAAACTGTGTACCTGAAACCCCAAACCTCGAAAAACCTAAGCGCAAATTATTGAACCGCGAAACCCCGAACCTCGAAACTACGTACAAGAAACACCAAACCTCTAAAAACCTAACCGCGAAACACCGAACTTCGTAATGACGAACTATGAAACCCCAAACCTCTAAAAACCTAACCGCGAAACCCCGAACCTCGATACCCCGAACCCCGAAAACCTAGAACCCTAAACGCGAAGTCCCGAACACGAAACCTTAATCTGCGAATCCACGAACCTCGAAACCGCGTACCCGATACCCTAAACCTCTACAAACCCTAACCACGAAACCCCGAACCGCGACACCCCGAACCTCGAAGCAGCATACCCGAAACCCCGTACCGTGAAAATCCCTAACAGCGAAAACCCCGAACCTCGAAACGCCGTACCTCGAAAACCCAGAACCCTCAAGGCGAAACCCAAACCTGAAACCCTGATCCGCGAAACCCCGAACCTCGAAAACCCGAACGGGAAACCCCGAACCTTAGAACCGTGTACCTCAAACCCCAAACCTCACAAAACCATAACCGCGAAACCTCGAACCGCGAAACCCCGAACCTCGAAACTGCGTACCTGAAACACCAAACCTCTAAAAACCTAACCGCGAAACCCCGAACCTCGAAACGACGAACCACGAAAACACAGAACAGTAAACGCGATACCCCAAAAAACCCTAACTGCTACCGCGAAACCCCGAACCTCGAAACGGCGTACCCGAACCCCGTACCGCGAAAAACCATAACCGCAAAACGCCGTACCTCGAAAATCCAGAACCCTCAAAGCGAAACCCCGACCCTAAAACCCTGATCCGCGAAACCTCGAAACCCGTGAACCGCGAAAACCCGAACGGGAAACCCCGAACCTCAAAATAGCGTACCTGAAACCCCGAACCTCACAAAATCATAACCGCGAAACCTCAAACCCGAAACCCCGAACCACGAAACCCCGAAACGCAAAATCACGATCCTCGAAAACTCCGAACCTTAAACACGGAACCCCTAAAACCCCAAACTGCTAACGTGAAACCCCAAACCTCGAAACCCCGAACCTTGAAAACCCTGAACCATAAACGCGAAACCCTTAAAAACCTAAACTTCTAACGCGAAACCCCGAACCTCGAAACCGAGTACCCGAAACCCTGAACCTCAAAAAACCATAACCGAAAAACCCTAACCGCAAAACACCAAACCTCGAAACCCCGAACCTGAAACCCTGAACCTCGAAAACCCTGAACCCTAAACGCGAAACCCCGAACCTCGAAATTGCATACCCAGAAATCAAAAGCTCGAACTCGAAACCCAGAAATCGAAACCTCGAACCCGGAACCCTGAACCGCAAAACCCCGGCCTCGAAAACCTCGAAACCGCGTAGCCGAAACACCAAACTTCGAGAAACCCTAACTTCAAAACCCCGAACCCGAAACCCTAATCCGCGAAACCCGAAGCTCGAAAACCCCGAACCTCGAAAACCCTGAACCCTAAACGCGAAACCCTCAAAACCCCAACCTTCTATTGCGAAACCCTGAACCTCTAAAATTCTAACCGCAAAACCCCGAACCTCGACAAACGGAAACCCGAACAGGAAATACCGAACCTCTAAACCAAAAAACCCTAACACAAAACCCCGAACCCCGAACGCGAAACCACGAACCCCGAACACGAAACCCCGAACCTGAAACCCCATACCTCGAAAACCCTAAACCCCGAACCTCGAAAAACCTTACCTCAAAACCCCGAACCCCAAAACGGCGTACACGAAACCCTGAACCTCGAACCTCGAAAAACCTGAACCCTAAACGTGAAACCCTTGTACCCAAAACCCTGAACCTTGAAAAACCCTAACTGCAAAACACCAAGCTCGACAAACCCTAACCGCGTAATCCTGAACCCGAAACCCCAAACCGCGAAACCCCGAACCTCGAAAACCCTGAACCCTAAACGCGAAACCCTGAAAAACCCGAACCTCTAACGCGAAACCCCAAACCTCGAAAAACCCTAACAGCAAAACACCGAACCGCGAAACCCCGAAACTCGAAACCACGTACCCAAACTCCGAACCTCGAAAAGCCATACACGAAACTCCGAACCTCGATAACCCCAAACCCTAAACGTGAAACCTCGAAACCGCGTACCTGAAAACCCGAAACTCGACAAACCCGAACCGCGAAACCCCGAACCTCGAAAACCCTGAACCATAAACGCGAAACCCTTAAAAATCAGAACTTCTAACGTGAAAACCCGTACCTCGAAACCGCGTACCCGAAACCCTAAACCTTGAAAAACCCTAAACGCAAAACACGGAACCGCGAAACCACATAACTCGAAACCGCGTACCCGAAACCCCGAACGTCAAAATCCCGAACCTCGAAAAACCCTCGACGCGAAACCCAGAACCACAAAATCGCGTACCCTAAACTTTGAACCGCGAAAAACACTAACCACGAAACCCCGAACCACGAAACCCCGAACGTTTAACGCTAAGCCCCAAACCTCGAAACTACGTACCAGAAACCGCAAACCTCTAAAAACCTAACCGCGAAGCCCCGAACCCGAAACCCGAATCGCGAAACCCCGAACCTCGAAAGAACGAACCCTAAATGCGAAACCCCGAACGTCTAACGCTAAGCCCCGAACCTCGAAACTACGTACTAGAAACCCCAAACCTCTAAAAACCTAACCGCGAAACCCCGAACCTCAAAACTACGTACCAGAAACACCAAACCTCTAAAAACCCCGAAAACGAAACCCCGAAACGCGAAAACCCTGAACTGTGAAAACCCAGAACCTTAAACGCGAATCCCAAAAAACCTGAACTTCTAACCGAAAAACCCCGAATCGCGAAACCACGTACCTGTACTCTGAACCTCGAAAAACCCTAACCGGGAAACCCCGAACCTGAAACCCCGAACCTCTGAACGCCGTACACGAAACCCCAAACCTCGAAAACCCCAAACCCTAAACGCGAAATCCTGACTTTTAACGCGAAACCCCGAACCTCGAAACTGCGTACCTGAAAAGCCAAACTCGACAAACCCTAAACGTGAAATCCTGACTTCTAACGCGAAACCCCGAACCTCGAAACTGCGTACCTGAAAAGCCAAACTCGACAAACCCTAACCGCGAAAATCCTGAACCTGAAACCCCAAACCGCGAAACTCCGAACCTCGAAAACCTTGAACCCTAAACGCGAAACCCTGAAAAACCCAAACCTCTAACGCGAAACCCCGAACGTCGAAACTGCGTACCCGACACCCCAAACCTCGAAAAACCCTAACAGCAAAACACCGAACCGCGAAACCCCGAAACTCGAAACCGCGTACCCGAACTCCGAACCTCGAAAAACCCTAACAGCAAAACACCAAACCCGAAACCCTGAACCTCGAAAACCCCGAACCCTACCCGAAACCCATAAATCGAAAGCTCAAACTCGAAACCCAGAAATCGAAACCTCGAACCCTAACCGCAAAACCCCGACCTCGAAAACCTCAAAACCACGTAGCCGAAACACCAAAACTTTGAGAAACCCTAACTGCAAAACCCCAAACCCAAAACCCTGATCCGCGAAACCCCGAAGCTTGAAAACCCCGAATCCTAAACCCGAAACCCCGAAAACGCCGAACAGTAAACGCGAAACCCCAAAAACCCCTAACTGCTACCGCGAAACCCCGAACCTCGAAACCGTGTACCCGAACCCGTAACCCCAAACCGCAAAACCCTGAACCCGTAACCCCAAACCACAAAACCCTGAACCCGTAACCCGGAACCGCGAAACCCTGAACCCTAAATGTGAAACCCTGAAAAACCCGAACCTCTAACGCGAAACCCTGAACCTCGAAACTGCGTACCTGAAACCCCAAACCTCAAAAAACCCTAACCACAAAACACCGAACCGCGAAACCCCGAACCTCGAAACTAAGTACCAGAAACCCCAAACCTCTAAAAACCTAACCGCGAAACCCCGAACCTCGAAAAGACGAACCACGAAACCCTAAACCTCTAAAAATCTAAATGCAAAACCCCGAACCCCAAAAACACCGAACAGTAAACGTGAAACCTCGAAAACCCCTAACTGCTACCGCGAAACCCCGAACCTCGAAACCGCGTACCCGAACCCGTAACCCCGAACCGCGAAACCCTAAACCCGTAACCCCGGACCGTGAAACCCTGAACCCTAAACATGAAACCCTGAAAAACCCGAACCTCTAATGCGAAACCCCAAACCTCGAAACTGCGTACCTGAAACCCCAAACCTCGAAAAACCCTAACCACAAAACACCAAACCGCGAAACCCCGAACCTCGAAACTAAGTACCAGAAACCCCAAACCCCTAAAAACCTAACCGCGAAACCCCGAACCTCGAAACGACGAACCACGAAACCCCAAACCTCTAAAAACCTAAATGCGAAACCCTGAACCTCGATACCCCGAACCCCGAAAACACCGAACAGTAAACGCGAAACCCCGAAAACCCCTAACTGCTACTGCGAAACCCCGAACCTTGAAACCGCGTACCCGAACTCGTAACCCCAAACCGCGAAACCCTAAACCCGTAACCCCGAATCGCGAAACCCTAAACCCTAAACGTGAAACCCTGAAAAACCCGAACCTCTAATGCGAAACCCCAAACCTCGAAACTGCGTACCTGAAACCCCAAACCTCAAAAAACCCTAACCGCAAAACACCGAACTACGAAACCCCGAACCTCGAAACTATGTACCAGAAACCCCAAACCTCTAAAAACCTAACCGCGAAACCCCGAACCTCGAAACGACGAACCACGAAACCCCAAACCTCTAAAAACCTAAATGCGAAACCCTGAACCTCGATACCCCGAACCCCGAAAACACCGAACAGTAAACGCGAAACCCCGAAAACCCCTAATTGCTACCGCGAAACCCCGAACCTCGAAACCGCGTACCCGAACCCCGTACCGCGAAAAAACCATAACCGCGAAACACCGAACCCCAAACCCCGATCCGCAAAACCCCGAACCTCGAAAACCCCGAACATCGAAACCTAGAAGCTCGAAAACTCCGAACCCTCAAAACCGCAAAACCCCAAACTCCTAAACGCGAAACCCAGAACCTGAAACCTTGAACCTCAAAACCCCGAACCTCTAAAACCTCGAACCCTAAACGATAAACCCCGAAAACCCTGAACTTCTAAAGTGAAACCCCGAAACTTGAAACCGCGTACCAGAAACCCCAAACCTCGACAAACAGAAACCCGAACAGGAAATACCGAACCTCTAAACCAAAAACCTCGAACGTGAAACCCCGAACCCCGAACGCGTAACCCCGAACACGAAACCCGAAACCAGAAACCCCGTACCTCGAAAACCCTAAACCCCGAACCTCGAAAAACCTAACCGCAAAACCCGAAACCGAAACCCGAATCGCGAAACCCCGAACCCCAAAACGCCGTACACGAAACCCTGAACCTCGAACCTCGAAAACCCTGAACCCTAAACGCGAAACCCTTAACTTCTAACGCAAAACCCCGAACCTCGAAACCGCGTACCTAAAAACTCGTACGTTGACAAACCCTAACTGCGAAACCCCGAACACGAAACCCCGAAACGCGAAAACCACGAACTGTGAAAACATAGAAACCTTAAACGCGAAACCCCAAAAAACCCGAACTTGTAACCGAAAAACCCCGAACCGCGAAACCCCGAACTGTGAAACCGCGTACCTGAACTCCGAACCTCGAAAAACCCTAACCGGGAAACCCCGAACCTGAAACCCCCAATCGCGAAACCCCGAACCTCAAAACGCCGCACACGAAACCCCGAAACCTCGAAAACCCCAAACCCTAAACGTGAAACCCCAACTTCTAACGCGAAACCCCGAACCTCGAAACTGCGTACCTGAAAAGCCGAAACTCGACAAACCCTAACCGTGAAATCCTGAACCCATAACCCCGAATCGCGAAACACCGAACCTCGAAAACCCTAAACCTTAAACCGCGAAAAACCCGAACCTCTAACATGAAACCCTCGAACCTCGAAACTGTGTACCTGAAACCCCAAACCTCGAAAAACCTAACCGCAAAATATTGAACCGCGAAACCCCGAACCTCGAAACTACGTACCAGAAACACCAAACCTCTAAAAACCTAACCGCAAAACACCGAACCTCGAAACGACGAACTATGAAACCCCAAACCTCTAAAAACCTAACCGCGAAACCCCGAACCTCGATACCCCGAACCCCGAAAACCTAGAACCCTAAACGCGAAGTCCCGAACATGAAACCTTAATCTGCGAAGCCACGAACCTCGAAACCGCGTACCCGATACCCTAAACCTCTACAAACCCTAACCGCGAAACCCCGAACCGCGACACCCCGAACCTCGAAGCAGCATACCCGAAACCCCGTACCGCGAAAATCCCTAACAGCGAAAACCCCGAACCTCGAAACACCGTACCTCGAAAACCCAGAACCCTCAAGGCAAAACCCAAACCTGAAACCATGATCCGCGAAACCCCGAACCTCGACAAACCCAAACGGGAAACCCCAAACCTCAGAACCGCGTACCTCAAACCCCAAACCTCACAAAACCTTAATCTGCAAAGCCACGAACCTCGAAACCGCGTACCCGATACCCTAAACCTCTACAAACCCTAACAGTGAAACCTCGAACCGCGAAACCCCGAACCTCGAAACTGCGTACCTGAAACACCAAACCTCTAAAAACCTAACCGCGAAACCCCGAACCTCGAAACTGCGTACCTGAAACCCCGAACCTCGAAAAACCCTAACCGCCAAACACCGAACCGCGAAACCCCGAACCTCAAAACTATGTACCAGAAACACCAAACCTCTAAAAACCTAACCGCGAAACCCCGAACCTCGAAACGACGAACCACGAAACCCCAAACCTCTAAAAACCTAACCGTGAAACCCCGAACCCCGAAAACACAGAACAGTAAACGCGGTACCCCGAAAAACCCTAACTGCTACCGCGAAACCCCGAACCTCGAAACGGCGTACCCGAACCCCGTACCGCGAAAAACCATAACCGCGAAACTCCGTACCTCGAAAACCCAGAACCCTCAAAGCGAAACCCCGACCCTAAAACCCTGATCCGCGAAACCTCGAAACCCTGAACCGCGAAAACCCGAACGAGAAACCCCGAACCTCAAAATAGCGTACCTGAAACCCCGAACCTCACAAAATCATACCCACGAAACCTCGAACCCGAAACCCCGAACCACGAAACCTCGAAACGCAAAATCACGATCCTCGAAAACTCCGAACCGTAAAACGCGGAACCCCTAAAACCCCAAACTGCTAACGCGAAACCCCAAACCTCGAAACCACGTACCTGAAAACCCGAAACTCGACAAACCCGAACCGCGAAACCCCGAACCTTGAAAACCCTGAACCATAAACGCGAAACCCTTAAAAACCTAAACTTCTAACGCGAAACCCCGAACCTCGAAACCGAGTACCCGAAACCCTGAACCTAAAAAACCATAACCGAAAAACCCTAACCGCAAAACACCAAACCTCGAAACCCCGAACCTGAAATCCTGAACCTCGAAAACCTTGAACCCTAAACGCGAAACCCCGAACCTCGAAATTGCATACCCAGAAATCAAAAGCTCGAACTCGAAACCCAGAAATCGAAACCTCGAACCCGGAACCCTGAACCGCAAAACCCCGGCCTCGAAAACCTTGAAACCGCGTAGCCAAAACACCAAACTTCGAGAAACCCTAACTTCAAAACCCCGAACCCGAAACCCTAATCCACGAAACCCGAAGCTCGAAAACCCCGAACCTCGAAAACCCTGAACCCTAAACGCGAAACCCTCAAAACCCCAACCTTCTATTGCGAAACCCTGAACCTCTAAAATTCTAACCGCGAAAACCCCGAACCTCAACAAACGGAAACCCGAACAGGAAATACCGAACCTCTAAACCAAAAAACCCTAACACAAAACCCCGAACCCCAAACGCGAAACCACGAACCCCGAACACGAAACCCCGAACCTGAAACCCCATACCTCGAAAACCCTAAACCCCGAACCTCGAAAAACCTTACCTCAAAACCACGAAACCCCGAACCCCAAAACACCGTACACGAAACCCTGAACCTCGAACCTCGAAAAACCTGAACCCTAAACGTGAAAGCCCTTGTACCTGAATCCCTGAACCTTGAAAAACCCTAACCGCAAAACACCGAACCGCGAAACCACGAAACTCAAAACCGCGTACCCGAAACCCCGAACGTCAAAATCCCGAACCTCGAAAAGCCCTCACCGTAAAACCCTGAATCACGAAACCACGTACCTGTACTCTGAACCTCGAAAAACCCTAACCGGGAAACCCCGAACCTGAAACCCCGAACCTCTGAACGCTGTACACGAAACCCCAAACCTCGAAAACCCCAAACCCTAAATGCGAAATCCTGACTTTTCACGGGAAACCCCGAACCTCGAAACTGCGTACCTAAAAAGCCAAACTCGACAAACCCTAAACGTGAAATCCTGACTTCTAACGCGAAACCCCGAACCTCGAAACTGCGTACCTAAAAAGCCAAACTCGACAAACCCTAACCGCGAAATCCTGAACCCGAAACCCCAAACCGCGAAACCCCGAACCTGGAAAACCCTGAACCCTAAACGCCAAACCCTGAAAAACCCGAACCTCTAACGCGAAACCCCGAACGTCGAAACTGCGTACCCGAAACCCCAAACCTCGAAAAACCCTAACAGCAAAACATCGAACCGCAAAACCCCGAAACTCGAAACCGCGTACCCGAACTCTGAACCTCGAAAAGCCATACACGAAACTCCGAACCTCGATAACCTCAAACCCTAAACGTGAAACCTCGAACCTCGAAACCGCGTACCTGAAAACCCGAAACTCGACAAACCCGAACCGCGAAACCCCGAACCTAGAAACCCCAAACCTCGAAAACCCTGAACCATAAACGTGAAACCCTTAAAAACCGGAACTTCTAACACGAAACCCCGAACCTCGAAACCGCGTATCCGAAACCCTGAACCTTGAAAAACCCTAACCGCAAAACACCGAATCGCGAAACCACATAACTCGAAACCGCGTACCCGAAACCCCGAACGTCAAAATCCCGAACCAATAAAAAACCCTCACCGCGAAACCCAGAACCACAAAATCGCGTACCCGAAACTTTGAACCGCGAAAAACACTAACCACAAAACCCGAACAGCGAAACCCCGAACCACGAAACCCCGAATGTTTAACGCTAAGCCCCAAACCTCGAAACTACGTACCAGAAACCCCAAACCTCTAAAAACCTAACCGCGAAGCCCCGAACCCAAAACCCGAACCGCGAAACCCCGAACCTCGAAAGAACGAACCCTAAATGCGAAACCCCGAACGACTAACGCTAAGCCCGAACCTGGAAACTACGTACTAGAAACCCCAAACCTCTAAAAACCTAACCGCGAAACCCCAAACCTCAAAAACTACGTACCAGAAACACCAAACCTCTAAAAACCCCGAAAAAGAAACCCCAAAACGCGAAAACCCTGAACTGTGAAAACCCAGAACCTTAAACGCGAATCCCAAAAAACCTGAACTTCTAACAGAAAAACCCCGAATCGCGAAACCACGTACCTGTACTCTGAACCTCGAAAAACCCTAACCGGGAAACCCCGAACCTGAAACCCTGAATCATGAAACCCCAAACCTCTGAACGCCGTACACGAAACCCCAAACTTCGAAAACCCCAAACCCTAAACGCGAAATCCTGACTTTTCACGCGAAACCCCGAACCTCGAAACTGCGTACCTGAAAAGCCAAACTCGACAAACCCTAAACGCGAAATCCTGACTTCTAACGCGAAACCCCGAACCTCGAAACTGCGTAACTGAAAAGCCAAACTCGACAAACCCTAACCGCGAAATCCTGAACAGGAAACCCCACACCGCGAAACCCCGAACCTCGAAAACCCTGAACCCTAAACGCGAAACCCTGAAAAACCCGAACCTCTAACGCGAAACCCCGAACGTCGAAACTGCGTACCCGAAACCCCAAACCTCGAAAAACCCTAACAGCAAAACACCGAACCGCGAAACCCCGAAACTCGAAACCACGTACCCGAACTCCGAACCTCGAAAAGCCATACACGAAACTCCGAACCTCGATAACCCCAAACCCTAAACGTGAAACCTCGAACCTCGAAACCGCGTACCTGAAAACCCGAAACTCGACAAACCCGAACCGCGAAACCCCGAACCTAGAAACCCCGAACCTCGAAAACCCTGAACCATAAACGTGAAACCCTTAAAAACCGGAACTTCTAACGCGAAACCCCGAACCTCGAAACCGCGTACCCGAAACCCTGAACCTTGAAAAACCCTAACCGCAAAACACCGAACCGCGAAACCACATAACTCGAAACCACGTACCCGAAACCCCGAACATCAAAATCCCGAACCAATAAAAAACCCTCACCGCGAAACCCAGAACCACAAAATCGCGTACCCGAAACTTTGAACCGCGAAAAACACTAACCACAAAACCCCGAACAGCGAAACCCCGAACCACGAAACCCCGAACGTTTAACGCTAAGCCCCAAACCTCGAAACTACGTACCAGAAACCCCAAACCTCTAAAAACCTAACCGCGAAGCCCCGAACCCGAAACCCGAACCGCGAAACCCCGAATCTCGAAAGAACGAACCCTAAATGCGAAACCCCGAACGACAAACGCTAAGCCCCGAACCTCGAAACTACGTACTAGAAACCCCAAACCTCTAAAAACCTAACCGCGAAACCCCGAACCTCAAAACTACGTACCAGAAACACCAAACCACTAAAAACCCCGAAAACGAAACCCCGAAACGCGAAAACCCTGAACTGTGAAAACCCTGAACCTTAAACGCGAATCCTAAAAAACCTGAACTTCTAACCGAAAAACCCTGAATTGCGAAACCACGTACCTGTACTCTGAACCTCGAAAAACCCTAACCGGGAAACCCCGAACCTAAAACCCGGAACCTCTGAACGCCGTACACGAAACCCCAAACCTCGAAAACCCCAAACCCTAAACGCGAAATCCTGACTTTTAACGCGAAACCCCGAACCTCGAAACTGTGTACCTGAAAAGCCAAACTCGACAAACCCTAAACGTGAAATCCTGACTTCTAACGCGAAACCCCGAACCTCGAAACTGCGTACCTGAAAAGCCAAACTCGACAAACCCTAACCGCGAAATCCTGAACCCGAAACCCCAAACCGCGAAACCCCGAACCTCGAAAACCCTGAACCCTAAACGCGAAACCCTGAAAAACCCAAACCGCTAACGCGAAACCCCGAACGTCGAAACTGCGTACCCGAAACCCCAAACATCGAAAAACCCTAACAGCAAAACACCGAACCGCAAAACCTCGAAACTCGAAACCACGTACCCGAACTCCGAACCTCGAAAAGCCATACACGAAACTCCGAACCTCGATAACCCCAAACCCTAAACGTGAAACCTCGAACCTCGAAACCGCGTACCTGAAAACCCGAAACTCGACAAACCCGAACCGCGAAACCCCGAACCTAGAAACCCCGAACCTCAAAAACCCTGAACCATAAACGTGAAACCCTTAAAAACCGAAACTTCTAACGCGAAACCCCGAACCTCGAAACCGCGTACCCGAAACCCCGAACGTCAAAATCCCGAACCTCGAAAAACCCTCGCCGCGAAAAACACTAACCACGAAACCCCGAACAGCGAAACCCCGAACCACGAAACCCCGAACGTTTAACGCTAAGCCCCAAACCTCGAAACTACGTACCAGAAACCCCAAACCTCTAAAAACCTAACCGCGAAGCCCCGAACCCGAAACCCGAACCGCGAAACCCCGAACCTCGAAAGAACGAACCCTAAATGCGAAACCCCGAACGTCTAACGCTAAGCCCCGAACCTCGAAACTATGTACTACAAACCCCAAACCTCTAAAAACCTAACCGCGAAACCCCGAACCTCAAAACTACGTACCAGAAACACCAAACCTCTAAAAACCCCGAAAACGAAACCCCGAAACGTGAAAACCCTGAACTGTGAAAACCCTGAGAACCTTAAACGCGAATCCCAAAAAACCTGAACTTCTAACCGAAAAACCCCGAATCGCGAAACCACGTACCTGTACTCTTAACCTCGAAAAACCCTAACCGGGAAACCCCGAACCTGAAACCCCGAATCATGAAACCCCAAACCTCTGAACGTCGTACACGAAACCCCAAACTTCGAAAATCCCAAACCCTAAACGCGAAATCCTGACTTTTCACGCGAAACCCCGAACCTCGAAACTGCGTACCTGAAAAGCCAAACTCGACAAACCCTAAACGCGAAATCCTGACTTCTAACGCGAAACCCCGAACCTCGAAACTGCGTACCTAAAAAGCCAAACTCGACAAACCCTAACCGCGAAATCCTGAACCTGAAACCCCAAACCGCGAAACCCCGAACCTCGAAAACCCTGAACCCTAAACGTGAAACCCTGAAAAACCCGAACCTCTAACGCGAAACCCCGAACGTCGAAACTGCGTACCCGAAACCCCAAACCTCGAAAAACCCTAACAGCAAAACACCGAACCGCGAAACCCCGAAACTCGAAACCACGTACCCGAACTCCGAACCTCGAAAAGCCATACACGAAACTCCGAACCTCGATAACCCCAAACCCTAAACGTGAAACCTCGAAACCGTGTACCTGAAAACCCGAAACTCGACAAACCCGAACCGCGAAACCCCGAACCTAGAAACCCCGAACCTCGAAAACCCTGAACCATAAACGTGAAACCCTTAAAAACCGGAACTTCTAACGCAAAACCCCGAACCTCGAAACCACGTACCCGAAACCCTGAACCTTGAAAAACCCTAACCGCAAAACACCGAACCGCGAAACCACATAACTCGAAACCGCGTACCCGAAACCCCGAACGTCCAAATCCCGAACCAATAAAAAACCCTCACCGCGAAACCCAGAACCACAAAATCGCGTACCCGAAACTTTGAACCGCGAAAAACACTAACCACAAAACCCCGAACAGCGAAACCCCGAACCACGAAACCCCGAACGTTTAACGCTAAGCCCCAAACCTCGAAACTACGTACCAGAAACCCCAAACCTCTAAAAACCTAACCGCGAAGCCCCGAACCCGAAACCCGAACCGCGAAACCCCGAACCTCGAAAGAACGAACCCTAAATGCGAAACCCCGAACGACTAACGCTAAGCCCCGAACCTCGAAACTACGTACTAGAAACCCCAAACCTCTAAAAACCTAACCGCGAAACCCCGAACCTCAAAACTACGTACCAGAAACACCAAACCTCTAAAAACCCCGAAAACGAAACCCCGAAACGCGAAAACCCTGAACTGTGAAAACCCAGAACCTTAAACGCGAATCCCAAAAAACCTGAACTTCTAACCGAAAAACCCTGAATCGCGAAACCACGTACCTGTACTCTGAACCTCGAAAAACCCTAACCGGGAAACCCCGAACCTGAAACCCCGAACCTCTGAACGCCGTACACGAAACCCCAAACCCTAAACGCGAAATCCTGACTTTTAACGCGAAACCCCGAACCTCGAAACTGCGTACCTGAAAAGCCAAACTCGACAAACCCTAAACGAGAAATCCTGACTTCTAACGCGAAACCCCGAACCTCGAAACTGCGTACCTGAAAAGCCAAACTCGACAAACCCTAACCGTGAAATCCTGAACCCGAAACCCCAAACCGCAAACCCGAAACCCTGAACCCGAACCTCGAAAACCCTGAACCCTAAACGCAAAACCCTGAAAAACCCAAACCGCTAACGCGAAACCCCGAACGTCGAAACTGCGTACCCGAAACCCCAAACCTCGAAAAACCCTAACAGCAAAACACCGAACCGCGAAACCCCGAAACTCGAAACCACGTACCCGAACTCCGAACCTCGAAAAGCCATACACGAAACTCCGAACCTCGATAACCCCAAACCCTAAACGTGAAACCTCGAACCTCGAAACCGCGTACCTGAAAACCTGAAACTCGACAAACCCGAACCGCGAAACCCCGAACCTCGAAAACCCTGAACCATAAACGTGAAACCCTTAAAAACCGGAACTTCTAACGCGAAACCCCGAACCTCGAAACCGCGTACCCGAAACCCTGAACCATGAAAAACCCTAACCGCAAAACACCGAACCGCGAAACCACATAACTCGAAACCACGTACCCGAAACCCCGAACGTCAAAATCCCGAACCAATAAAAAACCCTCACCGCGAAACCCAGAACCACAAAATCGCGTACCCGAAACTTTGAACCGCGAAAAACACTAACCACAAAACCCCGAACAGCGAAACCCCGAACCACGAAACCCCGAACGTTTAACGCTAAGCCCCAAACCTCGAAACTACGTACCAGAAACCCCAAACCTCTAAAAACCTAACCGCGAAGCCCCGAACCCGAAACCCGAACCGCGAAACCCCGAATCTCGAAAGAACGAACCCTAAATGCGAAACCCCGAACGACTAACGCTAAGCCCCGAACCTCGAAACTACGTACTAGAAACCCCAAACCTCTAAAAACCTAACCGCGAAAACCCCGAACCTCAAAACTACGTACCAGAAACACCAAACCTCTAAAAACCCCGAAAACAAAACCTCGAAACGCGAAAACCCTGAACTGTGAAAACCCAGAACCTTAAACGCGAATCCCAAAAAACCTGAACTTCTAACCGAAAAACCCTGAATTGCAAAACCACGTACCTGTACTCTGAACCTCGAAAAACCCTAACCGGGAAACCCCGAACCTGAAACCCCGAACCTCTGAACGCCGTACACGAAACCCCAAACCTCGAAAACCCCAAACCCTAAACGCGAAAACCTGACTTTTAACGCGAAACCCCGAACCTCGAAACTGCGTACCTGAAAAGCCAAACTCGACAAACCCTAAACGTGAAATCCTGACTTCTAACGCGAAACCCCGAACCTCAAAACTGCGTACCTGAAAAGTCAAACTCGACAAACCCTAACCGCGAAATCCTGAACCCGAAATCCCAAACCGCGAACCTGAAACCCTGAACCCGAACCTCGAAAACCCTGAACCCTAAACGCGAAACCCTGAAAAACCCAAACCGCTAACGCGAAACCCCGAACGTCGAAACTGCGTACCCGAAACCCCAAACCTCGAAAAACCCTAACAGCAAAACACCGAACCGCGAAACCCCGAAACTCGAAACCACGTACCCGAACTCCGAACCTCGAAAAGCCATACACGAAACTCCGAACCTCGATAACCCCAAACCCTAAACATCAAACCTCGAACCTCGAAACCGCGTACCTGAAAACTCGAAACTCGACAAACCCGAACCGCGAAACCCCGAACCTAGAAACCCCGAACCTCGAAAACCCTGAACCATAAACGTGAAACCCTTAAAAACCGAAACTTCTAACGCGAAACCCCGAACCTCGAAACCGCGTACCCGAAACCCTGAACCTTGAAAAACCCTAACCGCAAAACACCGAACCGCAAAACCACATAACTCGAAACCGCGTACCCGAAACCCCGAACGTCAAAATCCCGAACCAATAAAAAACCCTCACCGCGAAACCCAGAACCACAAAATCGCATACCCGAAACTTTGAACCGCGAAAAACACTAACCACAAAACCCCGAACAGCGAAACCCCGAACCACGAAACCCCGAACGTTTAACGCTAAGCCCCAAACCTCGAAACTACGTACTAGAAACCCCAAACCTCTAAAAACCTAACCGCGAAGCCCCGAACCGGAAACCCGAACCGCGAAACCCCGAATCTCGAAAGAACGAACCCTAAATGTGAAACCCCGAACGACTAACGCTAAGCCCCGAACCTCGAAACTACGTACTACAAACCCCAAACCTCTAAAAACCTAACCGCGAAACCCCGAACCTCAAAACTACGTACCAGAAACACCAAACCTCTAAAAACCCCGAAAACGAAACCCCGAAACGCGAAAACCCTGAACTTTGAAAACCCAGAACCTTAAACGCGAATCCCAAAAAACCTGAACTTCTAACCGAAAAACCCTGAATCGCGAAACCACGTACCTGTACTCTGAACCTCGAAAAACCCTAACCGGGAAACCCCGAACCTGAAACCCCGAACCTCTGAACGCCGTACACGAAACCCCAAACCTCGAAAACCCCAAACCCTAAACGCGAAATCATGACTTTTAATGCGAAACCCCGAACCTCGAAACTGCGTACCTGAAAAGCCAAACTCGACAAACCCTAAACGTGAAATCCTGACTTCTAACGCAAAACCCCGAACCTCGAAACTGCATACCTGAAAAGCCAAACTCGACAAACCCTAACCGCGAAATCCTGAACCCGAAACCCCAAACCGCGAAACCCCGAACCTCGAAAACCTTGAACCCTAAACGCGAAACCCTGAAAAACCCAAACCGCTAACGCGAAACCCCGAACTTCGAAACTGCGTACCCGAAACCCCAAACCTCGAAAAACCCTAACAGCAAAACACCGAACCGCGAAACCTCGAAACTCGAAACCACGTACCCGAACTCCGAACCTCGAAAAGCCATACACGAAACTCCGAACCTCGATAACCCCAAACCCTAAACGTGAAACCTCGAACCTCGAAACCGCGTACCTGAAAACCCGAAACTCGACAAACCCGAACCGCGAAACCCCGAACCTAGAAACCCCGAACCTCGAAAACCCTGAACCATAAAGGTGAAACCCTTAAAAACCGGAACTTCTAACGCGAAACCCCGAACCTCGAAACCGCGTACCCGAAACCCTGAACCTTGAAAAACCCTAACCGCAAAACACCGAACCGCGAAACCACATAACTCGAAACCGCGTACCCGAAACCCCGAACGTCAAAATCCCGAACCTAGAAAAACCCTCACCGCGAAACCCAGAACCACAAAATCGCGTATCCGAAACTTTGAACCGCGAAAAACACTAACCACGAAACCCCGAACCACGAAACCCCGAACGTTTAACGCTAAGCCCCAAACCTCGAAACTACGTACCAGAAACCCCAAACCTCTAAAAACCTAACCGCGAAGCCCCGAACCCGAAACCCGAACCGCGAAACCCCGAACCTCGAAAGAACGAACCCTAAATGCGAAACCCCGAACGTCTAACGCTAAGCCCCGAACCTCGAAACTACGTACCAGAAACCCCAAACCTCTAAAAACCTAACCGCGAAACCCCGAACCTCGAAACTACGTACCAGAAACCCCAACCTCTAAAAACCTAACCGCGAAACCCCGAACCTCGAAATGACGAACCTCAAAAACCTAGAACCCTAAATGCGAATTCCTGAACCTGAATCCCTAATCTGTGAAACCCCGAACCTCGAAACCGCATACCTGAAACCCCGAATCTCACAAAACCATAACCGCGAAACCATGAACCCTGAAAAATCCGAACCATAAACACGGAACACCTAAATCCCCTAACTGCTAACGCGAAACCCCAAACCTCGAAACTGCGTACCCGAAATCCTGTACTGCGAAAAACCTGATCCGCGAAACCCCGAACCCGAAAGCCTGAACCTCGAAAACCCCTAACCCTAAAACGCGAAACCCCGAACTAGAAAGCCTAAACCTCGAAAGCCCCAAACGCGAAACCTCGAACCTTGAAATAGCATACCCGAAACCCAGAAATCGAAAGCTCGAACTCGAAACCCAGAAAATGAAACCTCGAACCCGAATCCCTGAACTGTAAAAGCCCAACCTCGAAAACCTCAAAACCGCGTAGTCGAAACATCAAACTTTGAGAAACCGTAACTGCAAAACCCCGAACCCGAAACCCCGAAGCTCAAAAACCCCGAACCGTAAACCCGAAACCCCAAACCTCGAAAACCCTGAACCCTAAACGCGAAACCCTCAAATCCCCAAACCTCTATTGCGAAACCCCGAACCTCTAAAACCCTAACCGCAAAACCCCGAACCTCGATACCACGAACCCCGAAAACGCCAAACAGTAAACGCGAAACCCCGAACCTCCGAACCGCGTACCCGAACCCCATACCACGAAAAACCCTAACCGTGAAAGCCCAAACCCCAAACCCCGATCTGCAAAACCCCGAACATCAAAAACACCGAACGCTAAACACGAAACCCCGAAAACCCCAAACTTCTAACGCGAAACCCCAAACCTCAAAACCATTTACCCGAATACCCGAACCTCATAAACCCTAACCGGGAAACCCTGAACCCTAAACGCGAAACCCAGAACCCGAAACCCTGAACCCTAAACGCGAAACCCAGAACTCGAAACCCTGAACCTCAAAAAACCACGAACCTCGAAAACCCCGAACCCTAAAGGAGAAACCACAAAAACCACGAACTTCTAAAGTGAAACCCCGAACCTTGAAACCGCGTACCAGAAACCCCAAACCTCGACAAACGGAAACCCGAACAGGAAATACCGAACCTCTAAACCAAAAACCCCGAACACGAAACCCTAAACGCGAAACCCCGACTTCTAACGCAAAACCCCGAACCTTGAAACTACGTACCAGAAAAGCCGAAACTCGACAAACCCTAACCGCGAAATCCTGAACCCGAAACCCCAAACCACGAAACCCCGAACCTCAAAAACCCTGAACCCTAAACGCGAAACCCTGAAAAACCCGAACCTCTAACGCGAAACCCAGAACCTCGAAACTACGTACCCGAAACTTCAAAAAACCCTCACCGCAAAACACCGAACCGCGAAACCCCGAAACTCGAAACCGCGTACACGAACTCCGAACCTCAAAAAGCCATACACGAAACTCCGAACCTCGATAACCCCAAACCCTAAACACGAAACCCCGAACCTCGAAACCGCGTACCTGAAAACCCGAAACTCGACAACCCCGAACCTAGAAACCCCGAACCTCGAAAACCCAAAACCGCGAAACCCTGAACCTCGAAAGAACGAACCCTAAACGCGACACCCCGAACGTCTAACGCTAAGCCCCGAACCTCGAAACTACGTACCAGAAACCCCAAACCTCTAAAAACCTAACCGCGAAACCCCGAACCTCGAAACGACAAACCACGAAAACCTAGAACCCTAAACGCGAATTCCCGAACCCGAAACACTAATCTGCGAAACCCCGAACCTCGAAACTGCGTACCCAAAACCCTAAATCTCTACAAACCCTAACCGCAAAACCCCGAACCGTGACACCCCGAACCTTGAAACAGCATACCCGAAACCCCGTACCGCAAAAATCCCTAACAGCAAAACCCCAAACCTCGAAACGCCGTACCTCGAAAACCCAGAACCCTCAAAGCGTAACCCCGAACCTGAAACCCTGATTCGCGAAACCCCGAATCTCGAAACCCTGAACCATGAAAACCCGAACGGGAAACCCCGAACCTCGAAACCGCGTACCTGAAACCTCGAACCTCACAAAACCATAACCGCGAAACCTTGAACCCGAAACCCCTAACCACGAAACCCCGAACCGCCAAACCACGACCCAAAAACTTCGAACCATAAACGCGGAACCCCTAAAACCCCTAACTGCTAACGCGAAACCCCAAACCTCAAAACCACGTACCCGAAACCCTGTACTGTGAAAAACCTGATCTGCAAAACCCCGACCCCGAAACCCTGAACCTCAAAAACCCCGAACCCTAAACGCGAAACCCCGAACCTCGAATTAGCATACCCGAACCCAGAAATCGAAAGCTCGAACTCGAAACGCAGAAATCGAAACCTCGAATTTGAAACCCCAAACTGCAAAACACCGACCTCGAAAACCTCAAAACCGCGGAGCCGAAACACCAAACTTCGAGAAACCCTAACTGCAAAACTTCGATCCCGAAACCCTGATCCGTGAAACCCCGAACCCTAAACCCGAAACCCGAACCTCAAAAACCCTGAACCCTAAACGCGAAACCCTCAAAACCCCAAACTTCTATTGCAAAACCTCAAACCTCTAAAACCCTAACAGCAAAACCCTGAACCTCGAAACCCCAAACCTCCAAAACCTTGAACCTCAAAAACCCCGAACCCTAAACGAGAAACCCCGAAAACCACGAACTTCTAAAGTGAAACCCCGAACCTCGAAACCCCGAACCCCCAAAACGCCGAACAGTAAATGTGAAACCCCCAAAACCCCTAACTACTACCACGAAACCCTGAACCTATGAACCACGTACCCGAACCCCGTACCGCGAAAAACCCTAACCGCGAAACCCCGAACCACAAACCCCGATCCGCAAAACCCCGAACATCGAAACCCAGAAGCTCGAAAACACCAAACCCTAAACATGAAACCCTGAAAACCCCAAACTTCTAACGCGAAACCCCAAACCTCAAAACAGAGTACCCGAAAATCCGAACCTCAAAAACCCTAACCGGGAAACCCTGAACCCTAAACGCGAAACCCAGAACTCGAAACCCTGAACCTCAAAACCTCGAACCTCGAAAACCCCGAACCCTAAATGAGAAACCCCAAAAACCCTGAACTTCTAAAGTGAAACCCCGAACCTTGAAACCGCGTACCAGAAACCCCAAACCTCGACAAACGGCAACCCGACTACGAAATACCGAACCTCTAAATCAAAAACCCTGAACGCGAAACCCCGAACCCCGAATGCAAAACCCCGTACCTCGAAAACCCTTAATCCCAAACCTCAAAAACCCTAACCGCGAAACCCCGAAACTGAAAACCCGAATCGCTAAACCGCGAACCCCAAAACGTCATACACGAAACCCTGAACCTCGAACCTCAAAAACCCTGAACCCTAAACGCGAAACCCTTAACTTCTAACGCGAAACCCACGAACCTCGAAACTACGTACCTAAAAACCCGAACCTCGACAAACCCTAACTGCGAAACCCCAAACATGAAACCCCGAAACGCGAAAACGCCGAACTGTGAAAACCCCAAACACGAAACCCCGAAACGTGAAAACCCCGAACTCTGAAAACCCAGGACCTTAAACGCGAAACCCCAAAAAACCAGAACTTCTAACCGAAAAACCCCGAACCGCGAAACCGCGTACCTGAACTCCGAACCTCGAAAAACCCTAACCGGGAAACCCCGAAACCTGAAACCCCGAATCGCGAAACCCTTAACCTCTAAATGCCATACACGAAACCCCAAACCTCAAAAACCCCAAACCCTAAATGTGAAACCCCGACTTCTAACGCGAAACCCCGAACCTCGATAACCCCAAACCCTAAACGCGAAACCCCAAACCTCGAAACCGCGAACCTGAAAACCCGAAACTCAACAAACCCAAACCTCGAAAACCCTGAACCATAAACATGAAACCCTTAAAAACCTGAACTTCTAATGCGAAACCCCGAACCTCGAAACGACGTACCCGAAACCTTGAACCTCGAAAAACCCTAACCGCAAAACACCGAACCGCGAAACCCCGAAACCGTGTACCCGAACTCAGAACCTCAAAAACCCCGTACCCACCCGAACGTCAAAATCCCGAACCTCGAAAAGCCCTCATCGCGAAACCCTGAATCGCAAAATCGCGTACCCGAAACTTCGAACCGCGAAAAAACACTAACCACGAAACCCCGAACCTCAAAAGAACGAACCCTAAACGCGAAACCCCGAACCTCAAAAGAACGAACCCTAAACGCGAAACCCCGAACATCTAATGCTAAGCCCGAACCTCGAAACTACGTACCAGAAACCCCATACCTCTAAAAACCTAACCGCAAAACCCCGAACCTTGAAACAACGTACCAGAAACCCCAAACCTCTAAAAACCTAACCGCCAAACCCCGAACCTCGAAACGATGAACCTCAAAAACCTAGAACCCGAAACGTGAATTCCCGAACCCGAAACCCTAATCTGCGAAACCCCGAACCTCGAAACCGCGTACCCGAAACCCTAAACCTCTACAAACCCTAACCGTGAAACCCCGAACAGCGACACCCCGAATCTCGAAACAGCATACCCGAAACCCTATACCGTGAAAATCCCTAACAGCAAAACCCCGAACCTCGAAACCTCGAAACCGCGTACCTGAAACCCCGAACCTCACAAAACCATAACCGCGAAACCTCGAACCCGAAACCCCAAACCACGAAACCACGAACCTCGAAAACTCCGAATCGTAAATGCGGAACCCCTAAAACCCCTAACTGCTAACGCGAAACCCCAAACCTCGAAACCACGTACCTGAAGCCCTGTATTGCGAAAAAACTGTTCCGCGAAACCCCGAAACCGAAACCCTAAACCTCAAAAGCCCCAGAACCCTAAACGTGAAACTCCGAACCTCGAAATAGCATACTCAAAACCCAGAAATCGAAAGCTCGAACTCGAAACCCAGAATTCAAAACCTCGAACCCGAAACCCTAAACCGCAAAACCCCGACCTCGAAAACCTCAAAACCGTGTAGCCGAAACCCCAATAAACCCAAACTTCTAACCGAAAAATTCCAAACCGCGAAACCGCATACCTGAACTCCGAACCTCGAAAAACCCTAACCAGGAAACCCCGAACCTGAAACCCCGAATCGCGAAACCCCGAACCTCTAAACGCCGTACACGAAACCCCAAACCTTGAAAACCCCAAACCCTAATCGCGAAACCCCGACTTCTAACACGAAACCCCAAACCTCGAAACTGCGTACCTGAAAAGCCGAAACTCGACAAACCCTAACCGTGAAATCCTGAACACGAACTCCGAACCTCGAAAAGCCATACACAAAACTACGAATCTCGATAACCCCAAACCCTAAACGCGAAACCCCGAACCTCGAAACCGTGTACCTGAAAACCCAAAACTCGACAAACCCGAACAGCGAAACCCCGAACCTCGAAAACCCTGAACCATAAACACGAAACCCTTAAAAACCTGAACTTCTAACGCGAAACCCCGAACCTCGAAACCGCGTACCCGAACTAAAAAATCGCGTACCCGAAACTTCGAACCGCGAAAAACACTAACCACGAAACCACGAACCTGAAACCCGAACCGCGAAACCCCGAACCTCGAAAGAACGAACCCTAAACGCGAAACCTCAAACGTCTAACGCTAAGCCCCGAACCTCAAAACTACGTACCAGAAACCCCAAACCTAGAAACCCCGAACCTCGAATGCGAAACCCTTCAAAACCTGAACTTCTAACGCGAAACCCCGAACCTCGAAACCGCGTACCCAAAACCCTGAACCTCGAAAAACCCTAACCGCAAAACCCCGAAACTCGAAACCGCGTACCCGAAACCCCAAACCGCAAAATCGTTTACCCGAAACTTCAAACCGCGAAAAACACTAACCACGAAACCCCGAACCCGAAATCCGAACCGGGAAACCCCGAACCTCGAAAGAACGAACCCTAAACGCGAAACCCCGAATGTCTACCGCGAAGCCCTGAACCTCGAAACTACGTACTAGAAACCCCAAACCTCTAAAAACCTAACCCCAAACCTCGAAACGATGAAAGCTCGAAAACCTAGAACCCTAAACGCGAATTCCCAAACCCGAAACCCTAATCTGCGAAACCCCGAACCTCGAAACCACGTACCCGAAACCCTAAACCTCTACAAACCCTATCCGCGAAACCCCGAACCGCGACACCCCGAACCTCAAAACAGCATACCCAAAACCCCGTACCGTGAAAATCCCTAACAGCAAAACCCCAAACCTTGAAACGCCGTACCTCGAAAACCCAGAACCCTCAAAGCGAAACCCCAAACCTGAAACCCTGATCCGCGAAACCCCGAACCTCGAAACCGCGTACCTGAAACCCCGAACCTCACAAAACCATAACCGCGAAACCTCGAACCCGAAACCCCAAACCACGAAACCCCGAACTGCGAAACCACGAACCTCGAAAACTACGAACCGTAAACGCGAACCCCTAAAACCCTTAACCGCGTACCCGAAACCCTGTACTACGAAAAACCTGATCCGCGAAACTCCGAACCCGAAACCCTGAACCGCGAAACCCCACCGCTCAAAAAACCCGAACCCTAAACCCGAAACCCCGAACATAGAAAACCTTGAACCCTAAACGCGAAACCCTGAAAACCCCAAACTTCTAACGCGAAACCCCGAACCTCAAAACCCCGAACCGTCAAACCCTTAACTACTAACGCGAAACCCCGAACCTCGAAATCATGTAACCGAACCCTGTACCGCTAAAAACCCTAACAGCGAAACCCCGAACCCGAAATCCTGAACCGCGAAACCCCGAACCTTAAAACCCCGAACCTCGAAAACACTGAACCCTAAACGTGAAACCCCAAAAACCCTAAACTTCTAACGCGAAACCCCGATCCGCGAAACCCCAAACTTCTAACGCGAAACCCCGAACCTTGAAATCGTTTACCCGAAACCCCGAACCTCAAAAACCCTAACCGCGAAACCCTGAACCCGAAACCCCGAACCCAAAACCCAGAACCGCTAAACCCTGAACCCTAAACGAGAAACCCCGAACTTCTAACGCGAAACCCCGAACCTCGAAACCGCATACCATAAACCCCAAACCTCGACAAACAGTATATCCGAACCGTAATTACCGAACCTTTAAACCCAAAACCACGAACGCAAAACTCCGATACTCAAACCCCGAACCTCGAAAAACCCTTACCTCGAAACGCCGTACACGAAACCATGAACCTCGATATCGTGTACCTCGAAACCCTGAACCTCCAAAAGCCTAACCGCGAAACCCTGAACCCTAAGCGCAAAACCCATAACCCGAAACCCCGAATCGCTAAACCCCGAACCTCGAAAACCCCGAACGTCTAACGCGAAACCTCGAACCTCGAAACCACGTACCAGAAACCCAAACCTCGACAAACAGAAACCCGAATCGGAAACACCGAACCTCTAAACCCAAAACCCCGAACGCGAATCCCCGATCCCTAAACCTGAAACCCCATACTTTGAAACCCTAAACCCTGAACCTCGAAAACCATAACCGGGAAACCCCAAACCCGAAACCCCGAATTGCAAAACCCCGAACCTCGAAAATCCATACACGAAACACCGAACCTCGAAAACCCCAAACCCTAAACCGCGTACCTGAAAACCCGAAATTCGACAAACCCAAACAGCGAAACCTCGAACCTAGAAACCCCGAACCTCGAAAACCCTGAACCATAAACACGAAACCCTTAAAAACCCGAACTTCTAACGCGAAACCCCGAACCTCGAAACCGCGTACCCGAAACCCTAAACCTCGAAAAACCCTAACCGTAAAACACTGAACCGCGAAACCCCGAAACTCGAAACCGCGTACCCGAACTCCAAACCTCGAAAACCCCGTACCTGAAACCCTGAACGTCAAAATCTCGAACCTGAAAAAGCCCTCACCGCGAAACACCGAACCGCGAAATCGCATACCCGAAACCAAGCACCGCGAAAAACCCTAACTGCGAAACCCCAAACCCGAAACCCCGGACCACGAAACCCCAAAAACCCTAAAAACCTCGAACGTCTAAAGTGAAACCCAGAACCTCAAAACTGCATACCCGAAACACCGAACCTCTAAACACCCTAAACGAGAAGCCCAGAACCGTGAAACCCCGAACCTTGAAACTAAGAACCTCAAAAATGCAGAACCCTAATCCCGAAACCCTGATCAACGAAAACCCGAACCTTGAAACCCCGAAACATTAAACCCGGAATGCGAAACCCCGAACCTCAAAACCGCGCACCCGACACCCTAAACCTCTAAAATCCCAAACCATGAAACCCCAAACCGAAACCCCAAACCGCGAAACACCGAACCTCAAAACCCTGAACCCCTTAAATCCCGAACCCTAAACGCGAAACCCTGAAAACCCATAACTGCTAACGCGAAACCCCAAACCTCGAAACCACGTACCCGAAACCCTGTACCGTGAAAAACCCTAATCGCGAAACCCCGAACCTTAAACATCGAAACGCGAAACCAGAACCCGGAACAACGAACCTCGAAAACCCCAAACCCTAAACACGAAACACTAAACTTCTAACGCGAAACCCCGAACCTCGAAACCGCGTACCTGAAAATTCGAAACTCGACAAACCCTAACCGCGAAACACCTTAGCCGAAAACACGAACCACGCTCCCAACCTAGAAAACCATGAACCCTAAACGCGAAACCCTTAAAAACCCGAACTTCTAACACGAAACCCCAAACTTCAAAATCGCGTACCCGAAACCCCGAACCTCGAAACCGCGTACCCGAAACCCTGAACCACTAAAACCCTACCCGCAAAACACCGAACCGCGAAACCTAGAACCTCGAAACTGCGTACCCGAACTCCAAACCCCAAACCCCAAACCCCAAAAACCGCAAACCCTAAACGAGAAAAACTAGAAACCCCGAACTACTAACGCGAAACCCCGAACCTCGGAACCCCGAACCAAAAACACCGAACCCCAAAAGCAAAACCACGAAACCCGAACCTCGAAACCCTGAACTGCGAACCCTGAACCTCGAAACCCTGTACCCGAAACACCAAACCTCAAAAACCCCAAACCCTAAACCCCGAACCTAAAACCCCGAACATCAAAACCCTGAACCACGAAACCACGAACCCTGAACCTCGAAAACACCAAAACCCAAACGCGAAACACCGTACCTCGAAAACACCGAACCCCAAACGCGAAACCCCGAAGCCTAAACCTCAAAACCCCGAACTGCGAAACCCTCAACCGTGAAACCCTGTACCCGAAACACCAAACCTCGAAAACCCCTAACGCGAAACCCTGAAAACCGGGAACACCGAACACGAAACCCCAAACCCCAAACGTGAAACCCCGAACCCATAAAACCTGAAACCCAAATCTCGAAAACCCCTAATCGTAGAACCCCGAACCCAAAACCCACGTACCCGAAACACTGAACCTCGAAAACCCAAACCGGGAAACCGCGAAACCCCAAAACCGAAACCCCGAACCGGAAAGCCCGAAAAACTTGAACCCCAAACGCAAAACCGCGAACCCTGAACCTGAAACCCCCAAACACCAACGCGAAACCCCTAACCCCGAACCTGAAACCCCAAACCTCTAAACCACTAAACCCCAAACCCGAAATCCCGAACCCCGAAAACCACGAAACCGTAACGCGACAAACCCAAACCACGAAACCTCGAACCTCGGAACCGCATACCCGAAACCCCTAACCTCGCAAACCCCGAAGCGCGAAAACCCCTAACCCAAAATACCAAACCACGTAACCCTGAACCTTGCACTCAAAATGCAAAACCCCGAAAAACCAGAACCCCGAACACGAAACCGAGAACCCCGAACCTGAAACCCCGAACCTCAAACCTCAAACCTCGAAAACCCCTAACCATAGAACCCCGAACTCGAAACACCGAACCTCAAAAACCCCTAACCGTGAAACCGCGAAACCCCGAACCCGAAAACTTGAACCTCGAAACTCTGAACCCGAAACCCTGAACCTGAAACCCCGAACCCTAAATGCCAACCCTCGAAAACCCTGAACCCCGAACCCCAAAACCCCAAACCTATAAAACCAGAAACTCTGAACCGCAAACCCGAAACCCCGAACACGAAACCCCGAACCTACAACGCGAAACCCCGTACCTCGAAAACACAAAACCCCAAACGCGAAACACTGAAACACCAACGCCAAATCCGAAACATCGAACCTCGAAAACGCCTAACCGTGAAACCCCGAACCCGAAACCCCGAACACCAAACCCCGAACCGCGAAACCCCGAACCCCAAACCCGAAAACCCCAAACCTGAAAACCCGTACCACCGAACCCCGAAACCCCGAACCTCTAGACCCCAAACTTGTAAACCCCGAACCCCATACCCGAACGCTGAAACCCCGAACCTCGAAAACCTGTACCACCGAACCGCGAAACCCCGAAACTCGAAAGCACGTACCCGAAACCCCGCACCGCAAAACCACGAACCCTTAAACCCCAAACCGCGAAACCACAAACCCCGAACCCTCAACCCCAAACCTCGAACGCGAAACCCCGAACCCGAAATGCGAAACCCCGAACCCGTAACGCGAAACCCTGAACTGCGAAACACTGAACATCGAAACGGCATACCCGAACATGAGGAACACCGAACGCGAAACCCCGAACCCGAAACCTGAAACCTCGAACCCGGAACACGAAACCCTGAAAACCCCGAACCTTAAAACCACGTACATGAAATTCCAAGCCTCGAAAACCCCTTACCGCCAAACACCGAACCCGAAACCCTGAACCTCGAAACCGCGTACCCGAAACCCCGAAACCCGAACCCCAAAACCCCAACACGAAACCCTGCACTTTGAAAACACCGAACCCCAAACGTGAAACCCCGTAACACCAACGCCTAACCCGAAACACCGAACATCAAAAATCCCTAACCGCGAAACCCCGAACCCCGAACCCCGAACTCAAAACCCCGAACCTGGAAACCCCGAACCCAAAAAGCGAAACCTCGAACCCCGAAAACCCTGAACCTATAACGCGAACCCCGAACCACGAAACCCCGAACCTCGAAACCGCGTACCCGAAACACCGAACCTCGAAACCCCAACCCCAAACCCCGACCCGCAAACCCCGAACCCGAAATCCCAAACCTCATAACCTCGAACCTCCAAACCCCGGTTCGAAACCCCGAACCTGCAAACCCTGCACTCCAAAGGCAAAACCCCGAAAACCCAGAACCTCGAACGCGTAACCGCTAACCCCGAACCCCGAACGCAAAACCCCAAACCTCTAAACCCCTAAACCCCGAATCGCGTACCCGAAACCCCAAACCTCGCAAACATCGAACCGCGAAAACCCCTAACCCGAAATCCCGAACCTCGTAACCCCGAACCTCCAAACCCCGGACCCGAAACCCAGAACCTGCAAACCCTACAACTCCAAAGGCAAAACCCCGAAAACCCAGAACCCCGAACACGTAACCGCGAACCCCGAACTTGAAACTCCGAACGTTAAAAAACCCAAACCCCAAAAAGGAAACACCGTACCTCAAAAACACCGAAGCCCGAATCGTGAAACCCCGAACCTCAAAACCCTGTACCCGAAACACCAAACCTAGAAAACCCCTAACCACGAAACCCCGAACCCTGAACCCGAAACCCTGACACCTTGAAACCCTGAAAACCCCGAACCTGAAATGCAAAACCCTGAACATAGAAACCACGTACCCAAAACCCGAACCTCGAAAACCCCTAACCGTGAAACCACGAAACCTCGAACCCGAAAACCCGAACCTCAAAACCCCGAACCCCAAAACCCCAAACCTATAAACCCCGAACCTCCAAACCGCGTACCCGAAACCCCGAACCTCCAACACGAACCCTGTACCACGAAAACACAAAACCCCAAACGCGAAACACTGAAACACCAACGCCAAATCCGAAACACCGAACCTCGAAAACCCCGAACCCGAAATCCCGAACACCAAAACCCCGAACCTCGAAACCCCGAACCTGCAAACCCCAAACCCCAAACGTGAAACCCTGAAAACCCCGAACCCCAAAAGCGAAACCTCAAACCCCGAATCCGAAACCCTGAAAACCCCGAATCCGAAACCCCGAAAACCCCGAACCCAAAACCCTGAACTTGCAAACCCCAAACCCCAAACATGAAACCCCGAAAACACTGAACCCCAAAAGCGAAACCTCGAACCCCGAAAACCCCAAACCTGTAACGTGAAACCCGAACCAAGAAACCCCGAACCTCCAAACCGCGTACCCGAAACCCCGAAAACCCGGAACATCGAAAGCCCGAACCTCAAAACCCCGAACCCCAAACCCGAACGCTGAAACCCCGAACCTTGAAAACCCGTACCACCGAACCGCGAAACCCCGGACCTCGAAAGCACGTACCCAAAACCCCGCACCGCAAAACCACGAACCCTAAACCCCGAACCGCGAAACCACAAACCCCGAACCCTCAACCCCCAACCTCAAACGCGAAACCCCCAACCCCTCAACCCCCAAAACCCTGAACCCCGAAAACCCCAAACCGAACATCGAAAACCCCAGCGTAGCTCGAACACTCGAGAAACACCGAACGCGAAACCCCGAACCCGAAACCTGAAACCTGAAACCTTGAACCCGGAACACGAAACACTGAAAACCCCGAACCTCGAAATCACGTACATGAAATTCCGAACCTCGAAAACCCCTTACCGCAAAACCCTGAACCTTGAAACCTCGAAACCCTGAACTCGTAACCCCAAAACCCGAACCGCAAAACCACGAACCTCGAAACCCTGAACTCGTAACCCCGAAACCCGAACCCCGAAACCCCAACACGAAACCCCGTACCTCGAAAACACCGAACCCCAAACGCGAAACCCCGAAACACCAACGCCTAACCCAAAACACCGAACATCGAAACTCCCTAAACACGAAACCCCAAACGTGAAACCTTGGAAACCCCGAACCCCAAAAGCTAAACCTCGAACCCCGAAAACCTTGAACCCGTAACGCGAACCCCGAACCTCGAAACCGCGTACCAGAAACACCGAACCGCGAAACCCCGAACCTCGAAACCCCAATCCCGAAACCCCGAACCCGAAGCCCCATACCTCCAACACAAAACCCCGTACCTCGAAACCCCGAACCTGCAAACCCCAAACGCGAAACACTGGACACCAACGCCAAACCCGAAACACCGAACCTCGAAAACCCCTAACCGCGAAACCCCGAATTGAAGCTCCACATACAAAATCAATCTGATGATCAATCCCCCGCAATGGTGGTATTCCGCTTGGAGTATCGTCGGGGAACAAATCATCAAACTCTTGCAACAAAGAAATAGTAGCACTAGGCACCCTATGATCAAGATCATTAGTATTAAAGTAAGCCTCTTTGTGCACAAGTAAAATCATTGGCTTGTTCGTGAGATATGCAGATCTGACCTTACCCTCTCTAGCATAAAAACTTCGTTGTTTCTTTACTTTTTCCACACAATTTTCATCGCTCTTCTTGACTTTCTTCACTCCTCTTGTCTTACCTCCACTCTCGACCAGGTTTGGGTATTTTTTAGTTGTGGTTGAATGGTTTGAATGGTTTGGGTTTTGGCCGCATCCGATGATTCTCTCCCCTTGATCCTCACCTTGATTTTCTCTCCCCATTGCCTCATCATACTCGTGTTTTAGCTTTATTTGATCATCATCCACCTGTTTGGGTGTAAGAGGTACAAGAGTGATGGTTTTACCATCTTTTAAAATGATATACCGATTTCTAACCCCATCATGAACTACATTCCTATCATATTGCCATGGTCTCCCTAACAACATGTGAGTTGATTGCATCGGTACCACATCACATAGAACTTTCATCAACATATTTCCCATGCAATCTATATGGTTTTGCATGCTTAACAATACTCAATTTCAGTTTACTAACAAGGGTTGTACTGCAAACATTAACACAGCTTTCGCTATCAATAATTAAATCACAGACCTTGCTTTGTATGTAACAACGTGTCTGGAAGATATTCTCTTTCTGTTGATTAGATTCATCTTCCTTGACCTGAACCTAAAGTGTAGACCTCATAACCAAGGACTCCGCAACCGGTAATGCTAACTCATCCCCCTCACTATCCTTCAATGTTGGCTTTCCTTCATAATAAGATATGTCACTTCTAGATTCCATATCACCATCATTGTCCTCTATCCACATCCGCGTTTTCATCAACAAACACGTCAAAATCAGATCTAGTATTCAGTACAGTCTTCCGGATCATATTTCCTCTGCGATCAGCCCCACTATTCTGTTTCTTTATCCATTTCACATCATCTGTCAGATCCATGTTCATCCTAGACAGCAACTCGAGTTGCTGACATAAGGCTCGCAATTGGAAAGCAACCTCAGCGTTTTGTGTCGCTGATTCTTATTTTCAAACATCCTTTGAATCTGCAAAATTTGGTTAGTCGCAAAAAATATATCTTCGCACCTCTCGAGTATCACATAAATAAAACAATCAAGGCTTTTCACTCTAATAAGCTCACTGCGCCTTTTACCTCACAACTTGCGTTCTTGTGGTTCTTTAGGAAGTAAAATCAACAAATGAAAGACATTAGCCTTTGTAGCACACTCTGATTATGATTTACAGACTCAAGAAGCAATAAAAATACTGAAAACAAAGCAAAACAAAACTACGATTACGATTTCGCGAGTACCAATGCAAATTCGTACGAATTGTGGACGATACGAAGACACGAAAAAAAAAACAGAAGCAAATACTAGTGAAAACAATTACTTGACTCCTAGATAACTGAAAATAGAACAAAAACAGAGAATTGGGCAAAACTAAATAGTAAGGATCACGTTTTGAGACTTGAGCAAAATCTAACCTCTTATGCAATTTTTACGTAACAGAATTGAAACCCAGACCAAATGACTTCTAAATGACCTCAAAATCAATATTTAGTATTTGAATACTAAACAAAAACACGACACTCAAATTATAGGTCTTTCTCGTACTTCTAGGTACTTAAACCCTTGTGTGATCAATTTACGGCAGAAATGAACCTCCAATTGAAAACTCTAGGATACGATATCGAAATAACCTCCAATTGAAATAATATATCATGCGATATCAACCCCAAGACACAAAATGTAAAGTTTCAATTGATTCTAAAGTGTTTTTGTATGGGTTCAAAAACACTTTAGTATACTAAGGTAGTGTTTTTGCGGCAGAAATGAATCTCGAAAACCCCCCTCAGGAAATCAATATTAGAATAAGCCCAAATTTGACATATGATTCTATCTCAACCCCAATAGACGGAATATGAATTTTCAATTGATTCGGATGTCGTTTGTTCATGTTTCCCCAGAGTAGTGTTTTCTGCGACAAGATTTCAAGGATTCTTCAAATTTCAACTAATGCCTCTATCTCTTTGTCTTTTCTTTTCTATTCTGTTTTGTGTTTCTTAATATACTAAAATGAAGAGATAGAAAACGATGAAATATAACCTCTTTTTTTTAGATGATGCTGACATGAAGAACAAGGAGATGAAGACAAACACTGGAAAACTTCAAGGAACACAAAAAACACACAAAAATAACAGAATGATATGACCTTATTTCGGAGCCTAGCTCTGATACCACCTGATGCGAACCTCGTGGTCACGCAACCCACAACCAAGAATGAGATCTGATCCCGGAAAGCCGAAATAGGTCTGATAGGAGCGTGACACAATGGAAATCTGTCCCAAGGCACCAACACTATTTGAATGAGTAGAATGACGCCACGAAGCCAGTTAATCTTCGATAAGTCGGATTTAGTTCGTTCAAGAACTAAAGAATGCAAGAATCACTCTCACACATAAACTGAAAAGATCATAATTCAAATTAATCAATGGCTCCCAAAATTTAACTAACATGAGTTTAAATAGTCTTTTAAAAACTAACCCTAATGGACCTCTTATGTGGACTTAAAAGAGGTCCACTAAAAACTAACCCAAAATCCTAAATTGAAAAGCCCATGACTTAATCCTAGCTGAATATAAAGTCTTAATTAAGCCCAAACAAACCTTGGGCTGTAGCTAACTAACTTAAATAAAGCCCATAAGGTTTATTTATACTCTTCTATCCAGCCCATCAATCCCATGTTTCCAAGTTGTAGTAGGATTCTTTTGGCTCCTTTGTTGTCCTCACTTCATGGCCTAAATAAAGTCGGGCTAGACCCCTCCTACACATAGATACGTCAATGGTCCTTACAATTATGACTTGGGTGTTCAAAACCACGAATCAAGCCCCTAAACATGTAATGGGTCTTTGCTGGTGTTTCTGGGCCGGTTCGCATCATTATTGTTTGAGCTCTTTAAAGCTTTAGTTATGACTTTTCCTATTCTTGGAGGGTTGTTCCAAGTATATAAAATGGGTATTTCGAAATGAATAAACAAATTATGTTTTTAGAAAATTATCATATTTGTGAGGTTTTGTGTTCCTCTTCATTCTTAAAAGAGCTCCTAGAACTTATCAAGTTAATCTTGTGGCGTTCAAACAACCAAACTTATCACCTTGATTGTTAAGAGATTCTCAGGTTTTCTAGGTGTGGCATTTTAATCTTTCGTAGTCTTGGTTTTCTTCTTGTTAGGTGATGGGTGAAGGCTCAATTCATCTTGTCTACACGATCTTGGGGTTCTAAACCATCATTCTTATTGGGTTTCATCACAATTGTTGATGAAGTTCATATCAATTGGTATCAGAGCTTTGGTTCTAAGATAAGTTTGACTATCTTTCATTTTCTTTTTTCTTTTATATACTGTTACCTCTTGTAGAAAAATAAATTGTCAAAAAAAAAGAAAAAAAGGTACACGATTCCAGTAAGAAAGCTTCTTGTTTTCTCACCATATTCAAGTTCAGAAAAAAAATTATCAAAGAAAAAGTACACGATTGCAGTAGAAAAACATTGTTTTAATACACGATTCCAATAAAAAACAAAAACAAAAAAACTTCCTCTCATCAATCTTGTTTCTCATCTTATTCAAGATCTTCGCTTTTTGGTTAGTTTTGGTTGTTTCTCATTTTTTAATTGCTGTGGGATTATTTTGAATTAGTTTTTGGAAGTTCAATTAAGAACTAAAGAAGACACAAAAGAGTGGAAAAAAGGCAAGAGTGTGTGAAACCATAAGAGGGTAAAAGCCGTTTAGTATGAAACACGAGCGCAAGTGTATCAATTTTTGAGTGAAACACGTGAGGGAGTGCTTGTGAGGATTCTAACCTTGTTTTGCAGATTTTAAATATGTCCAATAATCAAGAAGATACAACCGAAGAAGTTTGACAACCTGGAGTTCCGAACCTCCAAATGCAAGCCTTGTTAGGGGAGATGAGGCGTATGTTGAGGGCTAAATTAGAACCTATTCAGATGCCTCCGCTAGAGGCACATCTACCCATTGAGAAGTAGAATTTTCCTGACCTTCTGTTGGTCCTCCCCTCTCGGAATGAACCAATATCGTAGGTATATAAGATGTAGTATCTACCACGGAATTCGCTTCATACTGTCATAATGTAAACTCGACCCCCTTCCTCATGTAGGGGTTGGGTCAGTCCTAGCTTGCTATCTGGTTCGAACCATCCTGTAATACCTTTCAAAATTCACATCAAGATTCCAAGTCCCAATGGTTCAACCTGGCTCTGATACCAAAATGTAACACCCCCTACTCTTGGGGACGGCCACGTAATCTTATTAATACACATTCGCCAAACAAACATAATATTTTTTTCTCTCAATAACAAGCGAGCAATACCTTAAACAATAACGGGTCTCAAAATAGTAACAGGTCTCAAACATTAACATGTCCCAAAACAGTAACAGGTCTCAAACATTAACATGCCCCGAAACAATAACATGTTCCGAAACAGTAATGGGTCTCAAACATTAACATGTCCCGAAACAGTAACGGGTCTCAAACATTAACAAGTCTCGAACATTAACATATTCTGAAATAGTAACAGGTCACGAACATTAACATGTTCCAAAACAGTATCAGGTCCCGAAACAATAACATATTCCGAAACAGTAACAGATCTCAAACATTAACGTATTCTGAAATAGTAACAAATCTCGAACATTAACATGTTTCGAAACAGTAATAGGTAGACAATAACATAACCCTTGATTCAATCTTTACCCATTCATCCTGGGTCTATAAAACCTTAAATATCATCCTCATCACAACCATAATTAATAAACCATACATTTAACATCATTCAACCATTTACACTAGAGTTGATATAAATCCAATCACATTTAATAAAATACGACAAAATGAGTTAATTTTCTCACATTCCAATATTTTTTCCCAAAATAGTGAACATACATATCAGTTTGCCAATATTTACTTTATACAAATTACTATTGGATACAAAAATTAAGAAACCATAGCTTTGCTCCTGACGTGAAGATGATGGACCTGAAATAGAGATACAAGATAATCTCATAAAGAAAATTCTAGAAGAAATCATATTAAAGTTATTAAACCCATGATATGTCATCATATATAATTGAAATAATCAACATAGCTATTTGAAAACCAAGCTATCTTCCCCACCTACGTATTGTCGATACAAAATATAACTGATACTAAATACTGCCAATACTAAGCATTTCTGATACCCTTATCATCCTATCGACATTAGAAATCAGAGAAGACCCCTTCCCGGGTCCGAAACATACCTCATACATTTTTATTTTACCCTTGAAAGTTCAACATACATGAATGTCATGAATATGTGTTTAAGCATTGCACCACAATCCCTTTATTCAGGATTCTAACATACACTAAATGTATATTAGCACCCTTATCCGGGATCCTGACATACACTGAATATATGACAGTTATTCATGATGATCCCCTTATTTGGGATCCTAACATACATTAAAATGTATGTTAGCCATTTTCTTTGGTGATCCCTTTATCCGGGATCCTAACATGCACTAAATGTATGTTAGCCATTTATACCGATCCCTTTACCGGGATCCTGACATGCACTGAATGTACGACATTTATTCATGTTGATCCCCTTATCCAGGATCCTAGCATACACTAAATGTATACTAGCCACTGCCATGTTTTGTTCGTGACATTTCCAAACTTTCCTGATATACAAGCCTTAAATATTCTTATTGATACATCATATCTTCTCAAACTTTCACCAAGACTTTAAGCATAAATCACACATTTCCACTATGAAAATTAAATTAGAAACATATGCATGAATCACCTACCTGCTGTGGATGCTCTGCTCATGGTCCCTTGTTGTTGTTGTTGCACCACACTTTTGTTCCCTCCTGCAATTACAGGAAATTCTCGTAAATCATTTCCAACCGCTGATACTCTTCGTAACAACCACATCGAAACAATTCAATATGCCTTTACATTTGTTATTCTTTTATAACTTTTGTCAATAAAAAATATTATTATAAACACCCATTTTCAAACATAACTGTTTCTTTTCCTTTAATGCATCTCACTTCATCATTTCGCGACCTCCCACCTCTTTTCCCCTTTTTCTCAAAGCTTCCAGCAGAGGTTGGATTTCGACCTCTGCCCAGAGTTTTCACTATAATAGGAGTTGTAGAGCTCTGTTTTGTACAAACTTCATCTTCTTAGAAAGCTAACATATAGGGCTACAACTCTTATGAAGGGTAGAAAACCCAGTTCGATCCCCAAAATTCATGAAATGCATCACGAATGTGACAGACCTTCTATTCTGTAGAGCCTGCCCTTCACAATCACGCTAAGTGACCCTTAACTAGATTTATAAAATTCCAAATTAAACAAAACAAGTTTCCTTGGATAGTAGACATCCAAAACCACAACTCCTACAAAGGAACCAATCCTAATTCTCTTGTTTTCCCACTCAAATTCTCTCCGAAAATCAAGAGATGAATCTGTCAAGCTATTCACTTCTACAACACATGCATTTGGTCGAAAGTTGGCCTTGGGAAAACAAGACTTCCCTCATTCATTTCATGCTCAATCATTCATTACACAACCATTCACATGCAACACAACATATACAATAATTATTTTATAAAACACAAAATCTTTCTCTCCTAATTTATGTCCTCAATGGCCAACCATGGCCTTTCCTAGGGCTCCCCCTTTTTCCTTTCCATTTGTCTTGCCAATTAACTCTCATTTCATCCTATTTCATGCCACATTCATCAATTTCACACAATTCCACATTTCCCCCAAAATGTTTTAAGAACCCTTAACCCAAAATTCATAAAGAAAAATAATGCAATTTAACCATAAAGTCAAGAATCTTTTAGATGCATATAGAAACACTTTACCAAGAAGGATTCAAGATCCTAATAGCTTGTGAAATCACAATATCCTCCTCTCCTCTTTCTCTTCCTACTACTGCCAGCCTAACCACTCCTTTTCCTCCACTTTCTCCTTCCAATAATACTCAAAATCCTTAGGTTTTTGATGTTTGAATGTTTTGATGACCCTTAATCTCACTTTCACTTTGAAATTCTTCTTCAATTTGGGTAAGAAAATATCAAAATCTCCCTCCCTTTCTTCCCCTCCTTCTCCTAGAAACGAGAGAATAGAGGGGTATTTATACTCCTCAATTTCTCTTATTACATTAAGGCCTCCCATTTCCTTTAAATGTTTCTTTTTACCCCACATCTTCTCTTCTTATAATTTAAATCATAATATTTGCATTTATTTCAATTTCACCCTCCCCTCCCCTCAAGTTATTTTATTTCGCTTTTAATTTATTTCTTTAATTTGACACTTACATTTATTTCCCTGGGTTTACAAGAATTATGTGGAAAAACTAAAGAAACAACCTAATTTTTATCCTAGAGAGGGTGAGGTAAGATCTGCATAATTCACAAACAAGCCAATGATTTTACTTGTGTACAAAGAGGCTTATTTTAATACCAATGATCTTGATCATATGGTACCTAGTGCTGTTATTTCTTTGTTGCGTGAGCATGTGTGAGAGTGATTATTGTATTCTTTAGTTCTTGAATGAACTGAATTTGACTTATCAAAGATTAACTAGCTTCGTGGCGTCATTCTACTCATTCCAATAGTGTCGGTGCTTTAGGGCAGGTTTCCATTATGTCACACTCCTATCAGACCTATTTCGGCTTTCCGGAATCAGATCTCATCCTTGATTGTGGGTGGCGTGACCATGTGATCACGAGGTTCGCATCAAATGATTATTATCATAATATTAAAACTCTACTCAAGAGGTGATACAAGGAAATCTTAAGATCACTATTCGAGATGGTCAACCCAACTTACCTAGTTGTTTTTAAAAATATCAAAGCAACCTTGTTTTGATCAATTGTTTTTCAAAAAAATCAGGTTTTTTTGTCAATATTTTTTCATGTGCTGACCTTAATTTTTGACAAGGTTATGTTGAATCCATCGTTTCTTTATTTAGTTTTAAGACTTTGACAAATATAAGTCTCGGGTCAACATATCATTTTAGTCATAATTTTATAACTATAACTATTATAATATTATTAATTTTAATACTTAATATAAGTCAAAATAAAAAATAATAATATTTAATTATTTTTTTGAATATATAAATCTAACAATAATACATAATAAAAGTAAAATGGACTTTTTATATATATTTTTCCATCTTTTCACCATAACCAAACATAATAAAAAAAAACTAATTATTTATATTATAAATCACTACTTGCATATAATTTTTTTTCCTAGTCTATTTTAATGCCGTCATTTTCAAGGTATACAGGCTTTCCCTTCCTGACCCGAGGAATCGGAATAGAGAAACTGTAAATTCGAAAGAGTGCCGTTGGCACTTGACGACGAATCAGTTACATAGAGCAGAGATTAGTATTCTTGTTCTTGTTATTCTAAAACTAATGGAAACCACAAAGCTAAATAGAAATAGCGAACAAACAGTTCCATATATTATCTTCAAGAAATAGATCTCAACCCTCCTCTTCACAATCTGTACTTTCGCCTTTTCTCTTCTTTTCTCACTCTTCTCTCTCTCCACCGGTCACCCTTCAGCCTCTCCATGCTCGAACACTATCCCCAATCTTTCTCTCAAACCCGAAACCTCCTTTGTCGCTGCCCTCGAGCACTTTAAATCCTCCTCTCCGTTTCCTACAGCTAGCGAAGAGGATGTGCCAAGATTCGACGATCAAGTGTTTCCAAAGAGTGCGATAGATTTTACATAGAACCATACTGCCTGTTGGATTTGCCAATTAGGGAGGATGTGCCAAGATTCGACGATCAAGTGTTTCCAAAGAGCACGATAGATTTTACAGAGAACCATACTGCCCGTTGGATTTGCCAATTAGCGTTTACGTTTACGAGATGCCGACAAAATTCACCTACAATTTGCTTTGGCTGTTATAGAGACGCTGATAATCTCACCTCTAATGGCAGCCGTCCATCGATTAATCGAACATGTATCATTGCATTTTGTCACTATCATCATCATCATCAGAGTAATTTGATATATTTTTATGGAATTAATTATTGTATCTGTGATTATAACGTGCGTGCATCATTTAGTTGATTAATAGGTTTAGAAGGCACACGAAGGTATGACTGCTCTAATCTGCTGATGGCCGCCCTTTTTTTATTACATGATTTCTATCTCATGCATTGCTTTTTGTTATTATCATGATAATCAATAAATTATTTAGCATGCAGATTAGCATTCTAAGCATTTTCATTTTTAATGGCACACAGGACTATTTCAGGATTATGTTGTCTTAGCTGGATGTTGACAATCTCCTCTTGTAATTCCTTGCAATTACAAATTGAACTCATCTCAGCTAGGCTAAGCCTTATCCAAGAGTGATTTCTGGGGCAATCCTGCCCTTTTCAATTACCAATGAATGATAGGGTTCCTTATATTTTTCCTTGTAATTCTTTTCCTGGCAGGGATGGGTATTATTCCTGGGGACTGAACCAGATAGCTAAAGCTGTGAGCTTCTCTATTAATGATTGTAAACTTGTAAGCACCTTCAACTCTTTAAGTGATTAGAAAAACTGATTAGCTCCTATCTAATTTCTTTATTCTTTTTGTTTGCAACACTTTCTGACTATCTTTGGTCACTGCAGTTACATGGTAATGTTTGTCTGACCAGTGCTGTGGTTACACCAACTTTAGATTGGAAATTGCATGCTTGATGTTCTATCTAAGTTTGATGGATGAAATGGGAATGCAACTGGACCAATGCTGGTAATTCAAGCCTCTGGAAGTGAGCAATTTATGGAAATTTCTTGTTACTCTTATATTAGAATTATTTTGCTCTATATTCCTCAATTTCAAAATTGAACAGCATTTGCAAGTAGGATAGACTGTGATTACTTCTTGACAACTGCATTAAGAAGTTTGTTTCTTGTCAATTGATTTACGTTGACTAATAAACTTGTTCTCCAAGATTTTTTTTAGTAATTTAGAATAATACACAACTTGTTTTGTTTTGTCCTTATATTTCTCACTGATGAAATGTTTCAATTATGTGATAAATTTTTAGCATATTCTTGCATTAATCAACTATAGAATTCGTGATGGTGGTGGATGGCAAATTTAGGAGTTACCAATGCTGATATTCTTTATATTTTTCCATAGTTTAATTTTGACTGGTTTTAAAGACTAGCAATGGTTATAGCTGGATGGGTTTAACATACTATTTATGTGTTTTTTTCTTAAACAATATGAATGGCTTATTGGATCACAACATAATTCAATGGAGCTGGCTAAAGTCCGATTGGGTTGGAATCAGAAACTCTCCACCTTGGGCCATTGATTCCTTGGGCTTTGGTAAGTCTAATTTGCTCCAATTTTAGATGGATGGTTAATTAAATCGTACTTTGTTGAGTTAAAATGTTGGTGTGACTTATACCTTTAGTTCTTTGGTCCCCATCATTATAGCCTTGATGTCTTGGAATTTGTCTGATGGGCATGTCTATCCTGATGTGTTCAATTAATTGGAACTCTGCCTTCCTTTGGGTCAAGATAATCCATATTTAAATTTATTTTCCTTATAGATCCTTGTTTTGTAGGTTCATGTGAACACGATGCTTGTTATGTGGACCCTTCTCCTCAATTGCCACATGTGTGCCACATGACAATTTTTTTTAAAAAACAAATGATCTAACTTTCATATATGTTCACTTAGCAACAAAAATATTTTTGTCGAGAAACATGTGATCATTTTTACAAGAAAAGCAAACTTGTTGCTAGCCTATTTTATGTATTTGTATTGGTCAATTCACTTTACCATAAAACAATGGGAGTGCCTATCCACCCATATTACTAACATAATGGCTTTTGAATTTTTCTCTGTTCTAACAACTCTAACATAAGACAAGCTCTTCAAGAAAACCTTTAAATTACTCTAGGCATCTTCAAAAATATTTCAATTGTTATTTAAATGCTATTGTAGTTGATCCATGTGAACCATTGAAAGCTATTTTACCAACCACATTCCTATCCACTTATATTTCAATTCCTCTTAGCCATACTCTTATGTTCTGCTGCATAGTCCATATTCTACCAGGAATTTCCTTGCTTTCCCTTTAGTCTTCTTGAATAACCCTCCCTTTATTATATAAGTTGCATTTTTCAACTACCTTTTGATTATTAGATCCCCCAACAATCATTATGCATCATTTGCTTCATGCTTTTTTGGGTTTATTTTATTAAAGTATGAGAACATTTTCAAAGTTCAACTTTTCTTGTTCACTAGCTTTTCATCTATCATCCTTATGCACTTTTGACTGCAATTCTAGTTTGTTGTTAAAGCATCCTAAATTGAATTTGTGGCCAGGCAAAGAAATGTGCGGGGAAAATAATCTTTAGTTATTTTTATTCTCTTCAATGAAAGTTTCTGCAGACAATCTGATTGTTTTTCTTTTTCCTTTCTGGTTTTGATTGAACTCTTTTCTGGTATGAAGTTGGGCAAAACAAAAGAGTTGCGCAACACTTTTTCCATTACAAAGGTTTGGCTTCATGAATTTATGTACACATTAGCCATGATGATAATATTAGGCACTATTTCATGGCTTGTTTCTGAGTATCTTAGTGTATCCTTGGTGATTGACTTCAATTCATTTTTTTTCTTTTGCACTACCTATGTTTTTTTCAACAGGATGGAACTAGTCAATTTTTTAAAAAAATGATGAAATTCCTATTATCCACCTCAAAATGCGTATTCATAAAATGATTGGGGAACAAATGGACAGTTATAGGATAAGCTGATCAGAGAGTTCAGGTGCTCTAGCATTGTATGTGAGCTATTGAATTCAATTTCTTTTTCATCTTAGTTTTTGAAGAGAGTCGAGGAGCATTATTTGATCTGGTCTCCCGAGCAAGAGAGGAGAAAGTTTGAGTCAAATCTAATTTTAGAACTCGTATGAACAGAATAGTAGAAGCTAATTAGGCTTTCATGTTCGCAACAATTTACATAAATATTTAAAGGAAAATGTTGTTCTTTTTGTGCCTAAATTTGATCCCTATACTCAATTGGAATGCTTGAGTTCAGATACGTGTTTTTTTCCCATTGTTTCTATAACTTCCAATATTGATTTTAGCTTTCCATTTTATGGAAATTCTTACTTTGAAAGATAGCGTCAAGAAGGATACCTTCTTCCACAAATTTCCAAATGTAGCAGAACAACTTCCTTGCCAAAATGTCCTTAAAAGGCAGGAAGGTTCAGATTCTAGTATTTGTGTATTGTGAGATTTATCTTGGTTTTTACAGTTACTTTATTAGCTTCTGCCCTTGAATTTGGTTATGGTGCTTCCCCTGGTTTGACTGCATTGTTGAAAATGGGTACTTCGCTTTCAGTTGAAGAATTTAGTGTCAAGGTCTTCTTTTTTTTTTTCATATTTGTTTACATATATCTTATTTTTTTGGAGTCATGGTTTATTTAAAGATTTCTATAACACTTCTCTTGAAGTGCCAAGATGCTGTTATCATTTGTATAGTAGTGTCATGTCATGGAGGTAAGTTCTTATTTTTTGCAGGTGTTACCAACTATTGTGAAACTTTTTTCCTCCAATAATCATGTTATTCGTGTTAGGCTCTTGGAACATATGGATAGTCATTGTCAACATAAGCTGTTGATGAGCAAGTATGCATCACTGATTAGATGACTTAATGTTTTTTTTATTCAAGCAAACTAGATATTTTTATTTGGAATATGGTCTTCATAATGTTGTAATTCTCAAAGGGGATAATGCGGCCATGTTTACCCTCATGTTGCTCCTGGGCTCTCTGATACATCTCCTTTTGGCACCTAATGTACTTGTATTACTTTTGCAGTGACCATGCGTGATCCTTGTTATTGCTGTTGTTTTTTGCTTTAGGTTTACTGGTTCATTCCGTGTTATGTTTGTGTGAGTGATTAATTGTGGTTTTCGAGTTCTTCCTGAATGTTGCTTTTGTTTCACTTGAAATTGCAGCTTTCTCAACGTTCTATATTTCAAAGTTATAGGTCTGCATGATTTATTTGTTGATCCAACTGAAGTCTGTTTAGATTACTTTGTTACTATTTAAATTGCCTTGGCTACATTTCTTTTGGCTTTAGTCTTAAGTTCTTTCCATTCAATTGATGATCCTTTTTCCTTGTCCTATTTTAAGGAAAAAGGTATTCTTATATTACTTTATGTGTCTACTTTAGTAGGTTTCTTTTTTGAAGGTTGATGAAGAGCCTGCAATTAGAACAAATACCACCATATTACTTGGGAATATCGCAAGCTACTTGGATGAAGGGGTAAGAATGAGTGGATCTCTTTCTATTCTTGTTGAGGATGGTCAATCTTGTGATTCTATTGATTTTATGAAATCATAAATTAATTGCGAATTTCATCTTTTCGTAGACGACTATCTAGTGAAAAGGACAAATGGCTGACTTCATGTCCCGATACTTTGAAAATCAACATAGAGTTCCTCTAGCACTGTATTTCCACCCGTTGCACTTTCAGCATGTCGGATGTTGCATATTGTGCCATGTTTGTACATACTCTTCATTCACTTGGCACACCATTTTTCAACATAGTAAATCACATCGATGTTCTGATATGTAAAACATTACAACCTATGATATGCTGTTGTACTGAATATGATGCAGGTAAACTTGGGAGGTTTTTGTATGAAACACTAAAGATTGCTTACTACTGGAAAGTATTGATGTTGTTACTTTTTGTTATGTAGATCTATTTTTGCTTTCATTAATTTAAGCTTGTTTCATGAAGTTATAGAAAAAACGATTTTTTCACCGGAGTAAATCATATGCTTTTACAGAAGTGTGTTTGAATTTCACATTTGTATTTGATTGAATTAAGGATATATTTGCTTTTCCTTTTCCCAACCCTCCTAACCTAATGCTCTTCTTTTTTTCCATTGCAATTCTTTGTTGCTAGAGAGATGAAACAATATATGAACATGAATGCTCTGATTCACTGCGTATTATAGATTCCCAAAAAGCCAATAGGGTACATATGGTCAGTTCATTAAGGTTAATTCTTGTTACGTGATCTTGTTTTCCTTTTCCCTAATCCTATATTTATTTTGTGCGTTGATCTGCTGCGTTAAACACCAGGTATTGTGATTTGGTTGTTTATCAATGACTTTTGAGCTTATATTTATGTTTAAAAGGATTAAAGGACTATTCAGATGTTTTTCTTAAAAAGAATTAATCTTAATTTCAAGGCTAAAATTTGATTTCTCATGTTATCAATGTCGACTTGGAAGAATTTAGCTTGATTGTTCAAATTATGTTAAGTAAAGGAGGGGAATGTTTTCAACTCGGAGTGGTTGGCGAGTTAATTATCGCATTTTCCTTGTACCTGTATTTTTTAGCCAAGTTTTTTATTGATGTTTCTCCCTTTTTATTAAAATTATTAATTGATTTTTTTATCAATGTCTAGGATTAAGACATATCTTGCCTAAACATTTTGATGCTAGGTTCCTATATTTATTCTCTTCTTGTTTAATTAGTTTGAATTAATTCACATTTAGTCTAACAACTTTTCTTTTGTTTTCTTTGAGTTGCCTTTGCGCATCTTTTTTTTAGGCTTCAATCTATACTATGAGCTGCTATTTTTTAGCTTCCAAGGTAAATCTGTTCTTAGCATTTCTATTTTATTGCTTTCATAATTGTTGTCTTCCATTTGATTTATTCATTTTTACTACACGATTATTTTCTTGGCACTTAATCATTTATTTATTATGTTTTAAAAGGAAGTTACGAGTCGTCTTATTATTAATTGAAATTTGTTTGTAACTGTAAACTTATTTTTTCCATCTATGCTATTCATGAAGCTTTCACCGAGCTTTTTAGTTGTCATTGATCAACTGTGGTATTTGCTATCTGTTTTTGTTTTTGAAGTTTACATTGTTGGTTGAGGGAATAAGACGACTCTCCCTTGGAATCCACTTTCATAATACAGTTCTTTTGACAGATATCTCATTTCTTTTGCTATAATTGTTTTTTTTTCTTTTTATTATTAAAAATGAATTTCTACAGTAGACTTCGTGCTCTTTTTCTTTCCTATTTCATTTGATATCTTTTTTTCTTGTTAATTGATCTTGTTTTCCTTTTCCCTAACCTGATATTCATATGCGTAGTTCTACTACGCTTAACACTAGGTAGTGATTTGTTGTTTTACTAGCAGTTTTTGAGATTAGATTGATGTTTACAAGGATTAAATAACTATTTAGATGTTTTTTCTTAAAAGATGAAAATCATAATTTCTAAGGCTAAAAAATCATGATTTCTCATGTTATTAATGTCGACTCGGAAGAATTTAGATTGATTGTTCAAATTCTAATAAGTAGTGGAGTGCATTGTTTTAAAGTCACAGTCGCTTGCGAGTCGTTCCTCTCATTTTCCTTGTACCTATATTTCTTAGTTCAGTTCTTTACCACTGCTTCTCCCTTCTTTTTATTCAAACGATTGTTGATTGTTTTTTTATCAATGTCTAGGATTGAGACGGATCTTGTCTAAACCTTTTTTAGTCCAGGTTCCTACATTTATTCTCTTCTTGTTTAATTGGTCTAACAACTTTTCTTTTCTTTTGAGATACTTTTGCTCATCTTTTTTTAGGCCTTGGGTTTATTCACTATGTTCTACAAGGTGCTATTTCCTACCTTACGAGGTAAAGTTGGCTGTACCAGCTCTATTTTTTTTGCTATTATCTTTGTTCTCTTCTCTTGCTTATTCATCTTTACTGCACAATTATTATCTTGGCACATGATCCTTTGTTCATTATGTTCCAAGAGGAAAGTTACGAGTTGTCTTATTATTAATTGAGATTTTTTTTGTTTGATTTGTTTCTAACTGAAAACTTATTTTGTCCACCTATGCTATTCATGAAGCTTGCTCCAACCTTTTTACTAGTCATTGATCAACTATATTGTGTTGCTATCTGTTTTTGTTTTCGAAGTCTAGATTGTTGGTTGAGGGAATAAGATGGTTATGCCTTGCAATCACCTTTCATAATCCAGATCTTGAACTAATATCCCCTTTTGATTGGTATAAGAGTTTTCTTTTTATTATTAAAAAAGTGAGTTTCGACAGTAGCCTTCTTACTCCCTTTTCTTTTCTTTCCTATGTCATTTGATCTTTTTTTCCTCGTTACCTGATCTTGTTTTCCTTTTCCCTAACCTGGCATTCATTTTGTGCGTACGACTGATGTTCTAAACACCAGGTATTGTGATTTGGCTGCTTACGAGTGACTTTTGATCTTGGATTTATGTTTAAAAGGATTAAATGACTATGCAGATGTTTTTCTTAAAAAAGAAGAAATCGTAATTTCTAAGGCTCACCTTTTTTTGGGATGCTTTTGCTCACCTTGGGTTTATTCACTATGTTGTACTAGCTGCTATTTCCTACCTTACGACGTAAAGTTGCCAGTACTAGTTCTATTTTTCAGATTTCATCATTGTTCTCTTCTCTTTGATTACTCATCTTTCTGCACATTTATTATCTTTGCACATAATCCTTTGTTCATTATGTTTTAAGAAGAGAGTTATGAGTTGTCTCATTATTAATTGAGATTTTTTTGGCTGATTTGTTTGTAACTAAAAAATTATTGTCCATCTAATCCATTCATGAAACTTGCTCTAAGCATTTTCATTGTCATTGATCAACTATGATGTGTTCCTATTTGTTTTTATTCCTGAAGTTTAGATTGTTGGTTTAGGGAATAAGGCAATGTCCATTGCACTCCACTTTTATAATCCAGATCTTGAACAGATATCTCGTTTTGTTTGGTATAAGAGATTTTTCTTTTGATTATTAAAAAAATGAGTTTCGATAGTAGACTTCTTGCTCCCTTTTCTTTTCTTTCATATGTCATTTGATATCTTTTTTTCCTCATTACCTGATCTTGTTTTCCTTTTCCCTAACCTGGTATTCATTTTGGGTGTAGAACTGATGTTCTAAACACAAGGTATTGTGATTTGGTTGTTTACGAGTGACTTTTGAGCTTAGATTTATGTTTAAAAGGATCAAAAACTATTCAGATGCTTTTCTTAAACAGAAGAAATCTTAATTTCTAAGGCTAAAAATTCATGATTTCTCATTTGTCAAATCGGAAGAATTTAGATTGATTGTGCAGATTCTGATAATTAGAGGAGGGGAATGCTTTAAACTCGGAGAGGCTATGGAGTTGATCCTCGTATTTTCCTTGTACCTGTATTTCTTAGTTAAGTTTTCTATTGATGCTTCTCCCTTCTTTTTATTAAAACGATGAATGATTGTTTTTATTATTGTCGAGGATTGCGACAGATCTTGCCCAAACATTTTGGGGCCACATTCCTACATTTATTCTCTTCTTGTTTAATTGGTTTTAATTAATTCACATTTAGTCTAACAACTTTTCTTTTCTTTTCTTTGAGTTGCTTTTGCTCACCTTTTTTAGGCTTTGGGTTTATCCTCTATTTTCTACGAGCTGTTATTTCCTACCTTACGAGGTAAAGTTGCCACTACCATTTCTATTTTCCAGCTTTCATCATTAATCTCTACTCTTTGATTGGTCATCTTTCTGCACAATTATTCTCTTGGCACATGATCCTTTTTTCATTATGTTCTAAGAAGAGAGTTATGAGTTGTCTCATTATTAATTGAGATTTTTTTGGTTGATTTGTTTGTAACTGAAAAATTATTTTGTTCGTCTATGCTATTCATGAAGCCTGCTCTGAGCATTTTAGTTGTCATTGATCTACTATGATGCGTTGCTTTCTGTTTTTATATTTGAAGTTTAGATTGTTGGTTGAGGGAATAAGGCGGTGTCGCTTGCACTCCACTTTCATACTCCTGATGGTGGACGGATACCTTGTTTTGTTTTGTATAAGAGTTTTTTCTTTATTATTAAAAAAATGAGTTTTTATAGTTGTCTTCTTGCTGTCATTTCTCTTCTTTCCTATGTCATTTGATATCTTTTTTTCCTCCTTACCTGAACTTGTTTTCCTTTTCCCTGACCTAGTATTCATTTTGCACGTAGAACTGATGTTCTAAACTCCAAGTACTGTGATTTAGTTGTTTACGAGTGACTTTTGAGCTTAGATTTATGTTTAAAAGGATTAAATCACTATCCAGATGTTTTTTCTTAAAAAGAAGAAATCTTAATTTCTAAGGTTAAAAATTCATGATTTCTCATGTTATCATTGTCGACTCGGAAGAATTTAGCTTGATTGTTCAAATTCTGATAATTAGAGGAGGGAATGTTTTCAACTCGGAGCAGTGGTTAGTTTATCCTCGCTTTTCCTTGTACCTGTATTTGTAGTTAAGTTTTCTATTGATGCTTCTCCATTCTTTTTATTAAATAAAAAAATGATTGTTTTTCTATCAGTGTCTAGGATGACGACACATCTTGCCCAAACATTTTGGTGCCAGGTTCCTACATTTATTCTCTTCTTGTTTAAGTGGTTTTAATTCATTTACTTTTAGTGTAACAATTTTTCTTTTCTTTTCTTTGAGTTGCCTTTGCTCATGTTTGTTTAGGCTTTGGGTTTATTCACTATGTTCTACCAGTTCTATTTTCCAGCTTTCATCATTGTGATCTTCTCTTTGATTACACAAGTTTCTGCATAATTATTATCTTGGCACATGATCCTTTGTTCATTATGCTCTAAGAGGAGACTTATGAGTTGTCTCCTTATTAATTGATATTTTTTTGGTTGATTTGTTTGTAACTGAAAAATTATTTTGTCTGTCTATGCCATTCATGAAGCCTGCTCCGAGCATTTTAGTTGTCATTGATCTACTATGATGCGTTGCTTTCTGTTTTTATATTTGAAGTTTAGATTGTTAGTTGAGGGAATAAGGCGGTGTCGCTTGCACTCCACTTTCATACTCCAGATCTTAGACGGGTACCTTGTTTTGTTTTGTATAAGAGTTTTTTCTTTCTTTATTATTAAAAAAATGAGTTTCTATAGTAGTCTTCTTGCTCCCTTTTCATTTCTTTCCTGTGTCATTTGATATCTTTTGTGAGATTTTGAGAAAGAGACTGATTTTTCTCATCTTATTTCTATAGGGTACATCTTTGCATATATATATTTACAGCTTTGGAGACTAAATAGGAAATAACATAGTTAGGAAACAACACATTGGGAAACAACAACATCTTTCCTAACTAGTTTAGCAGATTTCCTATACTGATATTTACTGAGAATATCCTAGGAGATCCCTAACTTTGAGCCTGATTTCAACACTCCTCCTCAAGCTGAGTTGTATGTGCTGAGGTGAAAATGTTGTGCATGCTCAGCTTATGACTTAGTTCGTCAAAGTTAGGTCTAGGAAGTGCTTTGGTGAGGATATCTGCAATCTGAAATTTCGTGGGGATGTAGTCTAGCTGGATGATGTTTTTGTCCATCTTTTCTGAGATAAAATGCATATCTATCTTAATATGTTTGGTCCTGTCATGGTGGACATGATTCTTTGCAATACTTATGGCAGCTTGATTGTCACAGAAACATTTTTATGGGACTGTCTGTCTCTATTCTCAGCTCCCTAAGCAGTCTTAGTATCCACATTCCTTCACAGATTCCAAGTGCTAGGGCTCTGAATTCTGATTTTGCACTGCTTCTTGAGACTTTGACTGTTTCTTGCTCCTCCAAGTCACTAGATTCCCCCAAACATAGGAACAATATCCAGATGTTGACCTCCTATCTGATACATCTCCTGCCCAGTTAGCATCTGAGTAGATTTCAACTTTTCTATTGTCATTCTTCTCATATGGAAGTCCCCTGCCTGGAGTCACTTTTAGATATCTGAGTATTCTATCTTCTTCAGTTGGGTTGTTCTACTGACTTGCAACACTCACTGAGAAGCCAATGTCTGGTCTGGTGATAGATGAGTCGCCCTACAAGTCTCTGGTATCTTCCTTTGTCAACCAGAGCACTTTTAGTTTCTGCTCTTCTTTTCTTAGCAAAATCCATTAGAGTAGTTGTTGGTTTGCATCCCAACATACCTGTTTCAGTCAATAAATCCAGAATGTATTTTCTTTGGGAGATGAATATGCCTCTCTTTGATCTAGCCACCTCCATGCCAAGAAAATATTTGAGAGGGCCAAGGTCTTTTATTTCAAATTCCTTGGCTAGCAGTGTCTTCAATCTGTCCAGTTCTTCTTCATTATCTCCAGTAAGGATAATGTCATCAACATACACTATTAGTATAACAATCCTGTTTTCTGTAGAGAATTTTACAAATAATGTGTGATCTGCTTGACATTGTGAGTACCCATGCTGGACTACTGTTTTTGCAAATTTGTCAAACCATGCTCGAGGAGATTGCTTCAGTCCATAGAGTGACTTTTCCAGCTTGCATACCTTTTTGTAGTTGACTGGTGTTTCTAAGCCTGGTGGCAGTTCCATGTATACCTCTTCTTCCAATTCACCATTCAAAAATGCATTCTTTATGTCAAGTTGATGTAACTGCTAGTCTTGATTTGCTGCAAGTGAAAAGAGTATTCTGATGGTGTTGAGTTCAGCCACAGGAGCAAAGGTTTCCTGATAGTCTATTCCATAGGATTGGGTGAATCCTTTAGCAACTCAACCTAGCTTTCAGTCTTTCAATACTGCCATCTGCATTGTACTTGATGGTGAATAACCATTTACAGCCTACTGGTTTCTTGCCATGTGGAAAGTTTGTTATTCTCCAAGTTTTGTTCTTTTCCCATGCATTAATTTCCTGCTCTAACTGCCTTTGACTATTCTGGATGGTTGAGTGCTTCCTGGATAGTTGTAGGAATCTGTATGCTATCAAGGGTGGATACAAAAGCATGATATGATGGTGATAATATGTCATAGGAGACAAATCTGCTGATGGGATGATTTGTGCATGTTCTGATTCCTTTCCTTAGAGCAATAAGCATATATATATATCATCAATAATAGGTGCAGTATTCTCATGATCATCAGTTTCCATATCTGTGTGTGTTGGAGCAGTTTGTGGCCTTGGTTTAGAAGCTTGGTCAAGAGTAGGAGGTATTGAGTGCTCTATCTCTTTTCTGAGGTGTTTCTTTATGGTATAGACACGAAGCTCATGGTTTTCTTTGTGTGCAGGATTAATTTGGGTAGTGGTTTGAGGACAAGTGGAAGGGGATTGAAGGTAAGTTTCTTTATTGCCCTCAATGGATGTTTGGGGTGTAAGGACATCTAGGAGAGGTGATTGTGAGGTATTACTAGGTAAATCTGTAGGCTGAATTGTGTCCCATGTCTGATATTCCCTCATATTCTCCCCCTGAATATCTGATGTGGGATAATATGCTTGATGCTCAAAAAATGTGACATCTAGGGAGTGATAGATTCTCTTAGTGGTGGGAGAATAACACTTGTAGCCCTTGTGGTTTGAGGAGTATCCTATAAAGAGACATTTGATGGATCTAGGGTCTAATTTGTTGCGATGTGTTTGATGGACATGGACAAATACTGAACAACCAAAGATGTGTTTGATGGTCAGAAAGGAATTTGGTGCGGGAAGGCTGTGAGGAGTGTTTAATATGGTGTTTGGAATTTAAGGACTCTTGAAGGCATTCTATTGATGAGATAAGTAGCAGTGAGGACAGCTTCTCCCCAAAAATGTTTTGGGACATTAGTGGAGAACATGAGAGATCTAGCTATTTCTAGGAGGTGCCTATTCTTTCTTTCTGCCACTCCATTCTATTGTGGAGTGTCAACACAAGAGCTGATATGAATAATGCCTTGATTTAGTAGGTAACTGCCTAGGACAGTGTTGAAGTACTCTTTGGCATTATCAGTTTTTAGAACTTGAATCTTAGTTTGGAATTGAGTCTGAATCATGGAATTGAAATTTCTAAATAGAGTACCAACCTTAAATTTTTCTTTCATTAGGAATAACCAAGTTATCCTAATATGGTCATCAACAAATGAGACAAACCACCTAGTTCTTGAGATGTTTTGCACTTTTGAGGACCCCCAAACATCACTATGAATTAATGCAAAAGGCTTAGAAGACTTATATGTTATGCTGGGATAGTTGCTACGAGTATGTTTGAAGAATTGACAGATTCACAACTGAAAGTCTTGGAATTTTTATTGATAAATAAAGATGGAGGTAGTTTTTCAAGGTATAAAAAATTTTGATGACCAAGATGATAGTGTCATAGCATAACATCAATGTCTTTATGGGTATTGAAAAATGACTTACCCTTAGAATTGATAAGTACTGCATTCTGAGCTTTGCACTTGAATAGGAGGTTGTTCTTAAGGAGATAGAGTCCTGAATACATCCTAGCATTGCCAATCCTCTTCCCCGAAGCCAAATCCTGAAACACACAAAAGTTAGGGAAAAATTTAGCAACACACTTTAGATCACGAGTTAGTTTGCTAATAGAGAGTAAGTTACAGTCCAAATTAGGGACATAAAGAATAGATTTGAGGGTCATGTCTTTGGAGATTCTGCTCAGGCCTGTCCCTTCTATTTTTGATAAAGTCCCATCAACAACTTTTACTGCACAATCCTCGTTGCTCTTGCTATATTCATGGAGTACAGTTTTATCTCCTGTCATGTGGTTTAATGCTCCAGAGTCTATAAACCAAGGTTCTGAATTATCTTGTTTACCTGTGGATTCAGTTCCTTTCTGTGTTGTCATGCCAGATCCAGTAGTGGTTGAGTTATGGTTTAACAACTTTTGTAGGATCTCAAGCTGTTCTTTGTTGAAGGGATCTGCTGGTGTGTTGATTCTTTGTCCATTGCCATCTGAAATTGCAGCAAGATAGGCTCTGCTCTCTTTGTCAATAGATAGTCGAAATGGCTTCCAATCACTAAGTTTACCATGAATTTTCCAGCAAGTTTCTTTGGTATGTCCTAGCTTGTGACAGTGTTCACACCATGGTTTTCCCTTCTTCCTACTGTCCCAACTGGAGGTTCGAGAGACATGAGCAGATCCCTCCATTGATGGTCCTGAATTATGAGATCCCATCATAACCTTCTTTCTACTTTCTTTACGTCTCACTTCTGAGAAAGTTTCTCTAAGGCTTGGAAGAGGTTTGGTGCCCATTATTCTTCCTCTAACCTCATCTAGGGTTTTATTGAGCCCTAGAAAAATTTGAATGTCCTTTCCTGTTCTACAATTCTTCTAAACAGGGCAGTATCTCTAGAGCATTTCCATGTGTGGACTTCAAACATGTCCAGTTGCTGCCAATGTTTAGTTAATATATTGAAGTATTGGGTGACAGTAAGCTCTCCTTATCTTGGATCATGTATTGCTGCTTCAATCTCATATAATTCTGATGTGTTATCAGAACTTGAGTAGGTCCCCCTTGCTACATCCCATATCTCCTTTGCTGTTCCATAAAGGAGAAAGTTTTCTCCTATTTCATTAGTCATTGAGTTGATGAGCCATGACATAATCATGTGATTTTCTGTCTTCCAAGTTTGAAACTGGGGATCTACCTTTTCTGGCATGGTGGCTTCTCCAGTAAGATAATCATCTCTGCCCTTTCCACAGATGTACATCATGACTGATGAAGACCATTGAAGGTAATTGTAGCCATTGAGTTTGTTACATGTGATGAGGAGGGATGAGTTTTCAGTTCCAGGACTGACTGTGTTTGGTAATTTTTCAACCTTTGAAGTGACTTTAGAGTTTGAGCTTTGCTTTTCGGCATCCATGTTTTTGTATGGATTTAGGTTTCAAAACCTAGCTCTGATACCATGTGAGATTTTGAGAAAGAGAGAGATTGATTTTCTCATCTTATTTCTGAAGGGTACATCTTTACATATATATATTTACAACTTTAGAGACTAAATAGGAAATAACATAGTTAGGAAACAGCAGCATCTTTCCTAACTAGTATAACAGATTTCCTATACTGATATTTACTAAGAATATAGATGGTGATTGATTGTCACTAACTACTCGGAGATAAAGAAGGTTAAGTTAGCTGCAATTGAATTGAATGATTTTGCCATTGTTTTGGTGGGATCAATTACTGAAGGAATAGAGTCACCCGTGCACATTTGGGAGGAGATGAAAATGCTTATGAGGAAATGTTTTGTACCCAACCACTATTATAGGGGATTTTATCAAAAGTTGCAAGGTTTAAATCAAGGTTCCAAGAGTCAAAGAATACTACAAGGAGATGGGGGTAGCTTTGATTTGGGCTAATGTGGAGGAGGACCGAGAAGCTACTATGGCGTTCTTGTGGAGTTCAAACAACCAAACTTATCACCTTGATTGTTGAGATATTCTCAAGTTTTCTAGGTGTGGCGTTTCAATCATTCGTAGTCTTGGTTTTCATCTTGGGGTTCTAAAACATCATTGTTATTGGGTTTCATCACAATTGTTGATGGAGTTCATATCATTTGGTATCAGAGCGTTCAAGAGAAACGCCAAACTCACAATACGAAGACACTTGACATCATTATGACCAATTGTTAAATGGTTATCCAGTGCATTACTTTTAGAAAGAGAAAATCTAGAGATCACACATTTGTTAGGAGTATCATTGGGGAACACATCATAAAAACTCCTTCAAAAAATAACAACACTAGGCACAATATGATCAAGATCGTTAGTATTAAAGTAAGCCTCCTTTGTACACAAGTAAAATCATTGGCTTGTTTGTAAAATATGCAGATCTGACCTCATCCTCTATAGCATAAAAATTAGGGTGTTTCTTTAGTTTTTGCACACAATTTTCATCACTCTTCCTGACCTTCTTCGCTCCTCTTGTCTTACCTCCACTCTTGGCCAGATTTGGGTGATTTTGAGTTGTGGTCGAGTGGTCTGATTTATTTGGAGTGTTGGCTGAATATTTGTTTATGTTTGGATGGGTGGTTGAGTTGTAGTGGTTTAGATTCTGGTTGAATCTGATAGTCTTCTCTCCCATTGTTTCTCACCTTGATTTTCTCTCTCCATGATCTCATGCTCAATTTTTAACTTTATTTCATCATCATACACTTGTTTAGGTGTAAGAGGTACAAGAGTATGTTTTTACCATCTTGTACAATGCTATACCTATTTTTAACCCCATCATGAATTGCCTTCCTATCATATTGTCATGGTCTCCCCAACAAGATATCACTTGCTTGCATTGGTACCACGTCGCACAGAATTTCATAAACATATTTCCCTATTGAAAATGGAACCACAACCTATGTAGTCACTTTCACTTCACCACTATCATTTAGCCATTGCAATCTATATGGTTTATCATGCTTTATAGTACTCAAATTCAGTTTACTAACGACGGTGGTACTGCAAATATTAACACAACTTTCACTATGATGCAAACCTCGTGATCATGCAACCCACAACCAAGAATGAGATCTAATATTGAAAAGCTGAAATAGGTTTGATAGGAGTGTGACACAATGGAAACCTGCCCCAAGGCACTAACACTATTGGAATGAGTAGAATGACATCACGAAGCCAGTTAATATTCGAGAAGTCGGTTCAGTTCGTTCAAGAACTAAAGAATGCAAGAATCCTCTCACACATAAAACTGAAAAGTTCAGAATGAATATTCATTAATGGCTGTCGATATTTAGGTTACATGAGTTTAAATAATTCTTGAAAAAATAACCCTAATGGACCTCTTATGTGGACTTAAAAGAGGTCCACTCAAAACTGACCAAAAAACTTAAGTTGGAAAGCCCATGACTTAATCCAAACAAAAGAATAAGGATTAAAATGGAAAATCACAAAAATCAAAGGTCAATTCTAAAGTTTTGCATGGCTAGTGTGAACTTTTTACCACCGACAACATATGTTGCCCTAAAATAAAAGGAGCATAATGACATATCCAATAACAAAGTGGAAAGGGGATTATGGTCACTAAGAATCATCTCATGCTCTACCTAAAAGGTGCTAGGTATTGAACCCTTAGTTAACTTGATAATGCCAACAAAAAAATCGTTGTGAAAATAAATAAATAAACTTCTTAAAACCTTTTTTCTTCTTCTAAAGACATTTTGGTTGTTTCATTATGCTTTTTGTTTTTTATATTTTCTATTTATGTAAATACCCTTAGTTAATCTAATAATAATAAACACTATTATGAAAATTAAAATAAAAGCATATTGAAGCTAGTTTTAATTATTATTTTTTTCAATAATATTTTGGTTATCTTATTATGCTTTTGAGATGTGAAAAGACTTATTTGTCCATAATTAAATTTATAATGACTAATGGGTCTTGTGAGAAAAACTTAATGACTCTTATAGCTAATTTTAAGTTTTCTTTTTGTCAAAAGGGAAAAAGCATGAAGACATTTTTCTAGTAAAAATGATATTTTTACCAATTGGGGAAAGGATTTCTAAAAAGGTTACATCACATTACTTAAATTTATAAAACATTAAAAATAAATATTCTAAATCTTTCTATTCACCCAAATGTAGAATGAAAAACACATTTCTTTGTATTTCCCAACAAAATGAAAATTATATGGACAAAAAAGACATTACTTTTTCTCTTATAGTGACAATTATATATATATATATATATATATATATATATATATATATATATATATATATATGTTCGCCTATGATTCAAAAATATGTTCCAAAAATCTTTTTTAAAAAGGAAAACAAATATGTTTTTGATGCATTTTGCCCATTTACATGTCCATTTTATTATTTTCAATTATTTGTTTCTTGTTGATGTCTTTAAAAAAAATTAAATCCATTAACTTCCATGAGAAAGAGAGAAACAAAAGGAAAAGGTAGTCACCCATGTTGTTTCCAAGTTGTAGCAAGTTGTAGTAGGACTCTTTTGTTTCCTTTGTTGTCGTCACTTCATAGCAAGATTGTTGATGTCTCCTCTTGATACTCCAATGGTCCTTGCAATTCTCATTTGGTTGAAACCTTCAAAACTAATGCATTAATGCCTCTTTCAATGTCTTTATTTTTGACCGGATCATTAGACCATTTAGAACATATAATGGGTCATTGCTAGTGTTTCTAAGCTAGTCCACATCAGGGGAGATTGAATTTGAAAGTGATAAATCTAAAAGTGATGAGATACCACCTTTGGAGGATAGTAGCGACAAGGCGTTGGTTACAAGGCATGCACTAAATATGAAAATTAAAGAAGATGATGTAGAACAGCAATGAGAAAACATATTTCACACTCAATGTCACATACAAAACAAGGTGTGTAGCATGATAATAGATGGTGGTAGTTGTGCGAACATCAAATGATACTTTTGTGATGAAATTGAATTTGATTTGCATTAAGCATCCCAGGCCTTATAGATTGCAATGGTTGAGTAGATGTGGTGAAGTGAATGTTACTAAGCAAGTATTGATTGTGTTTTCTATTGGAAAGTATTTTGATAAGGCTATGTGTGATGTGGTCCTAATGCAAGCTATTCCCTTACCATTGGGGCATCCATGGCAATTTGAAAGATGATTTATGATGGGTTTAGACATGTTCAATATTGTAAAGGATGGTAAAACATCACTCATGTACCTTTGACTCCAAAATAAGTCTATGATGATCAAATCAACTTAAAATAGGAATGTGAGGTATGAAGAGTGAAAACTCCTATGAAGACAATGGTGAGAGAAGACCATCAAATTTGACTAAAATTATATCATTAATTAAACTAGTTAAGAGTTGAACTCCATCAACAATTGTGATAAAACCTGATAACAATGATGGTTTAGAACTCCAAGATCATATAAACAAGATTGGTTGAGCCTTGACCTGAAACCTAACCAGATAAAAACCAAGACTACAAAGGATTAAAACACCACACCAATTGTGATAAGTTTTGTTGTTTGAACACCACAATATTAACTTGATAAGGTCTAAGAGTTATTTTAAGAATGAAGAGGAATATAAGACCTCACAATAATGATAAATTTCTAAAAACATAATCTGCCTATTCAATTCACAGTACTCCTCTATATACTTGGAACAACCCTTCAAGAATAGGAAAAGTCATAACTAAAGTTTTAAAACAACACAATGACATGGACAAGCCAAGAAACACCAATAAGAACCCACTGCATGTTCCAAATGGTCTAATGACGCGGTCTAAGATAAAGACATTGAATGCATTAGTTTGAAGTTTTCAATAAAGTCAGAATTATAAGGTCCATTGCAGTATTAAGAGGATACAGTAGTACATCTTATCCATGTACAAGATGGGTCCACTACAACCTTATTTGGACCATGAAGTGAGGACAACAAAGGGAATAAAAGAATCCTAATACAACTTTGAAATAACATGGGTGACTACCTTTTCCTTTTGTTTCTAGGATAAGTGGCTGGATGGAGGGCTATAAATATGCCTTATATCAGCTCTATAATATTTTACTTCCTTCTCTTATCATGGAAAAACATGAATTTAATATTATGGGCTTTATTAAATTTTGTTATCTACAACGCAAGACTTGTTTGGACTTAATTAATACTTTGTTATCAGCTGGATACAAGGCTTGTCTGGATTAAGTTATGAACTTTTCAATTTAGGGTTTTTGGTCAGTTTTGAGTAGACCTCATTTAAGTCCACATAAGGGGTCCATTAGGGTTAATTTTTAAAGAACTATATAAACTCATGTAAGCTGAATTTCTGCAGCGATTGATGAATATTACTTCTTTTTTTTTTTAATTTTACGTGTGAGAGTGATTCTTGCATTCTTTAGTTCTTGAATGAACTGAATCTGACTTATCAAAGATTAGTCGGTTTCGTGGCATCATTCTACTCATTCTAAATAGTGTCAATGCCTTGGGGCATGTTTCCATTGTGTCAAACTCCTATTAGACCTATTTCGGCTTCTATGATCAAATCTTGATTGTGGGTTGCGTGACCATGTGATCACGAGGTTTGCATCACACAAACATCACATAAAAAAAGTCCCCATGTTTTTAGGCCTTTTGGACTTATAAAGGCAACCTTAAATAGTTAAATGAATAAATTCAATGTATTTAACATAGCAATTCAAGACCAAGTTTATTCCTCTATTTAATATCCTTGGAACTCAACAGATTCATGCCCTTTAATGGTAAGACCATGCTGGTAATGTTTTTTTGTATGCTAATTGTTAGCCTCTTCAATTGCTTTGATGACATGGACTAAGCCTTGATTATTATTTGAGTCAATCTTGGTCTTTTTAGAATCAGCCCCAAAATCTCTTGCATTAGCCCATTTAGTGCTTCCTTGAAATGTTTGGCTGTAAGTCTTGTAATTGGACCACTTGGAAGTGACAAAGCATCTTGTACAAATTCAAATTCAGCCTCATTCCCAAGTGTATGATCAGCATGTCTAACTCCTTGGTTTGCATCATTCTACCCCCTCTTGAGAAGGATTTGTCCTGAAATCATCATCTACATCAAAAAGAGACAAATCAGAAACATTAAAACTTACACTAACACCATACTCACTTAGTAAGTTAAGCTTGTAGACATTATCATTGATGTGTTCTCCTACTTTAAATGGTCTATCATCCCGAGGTAGGAGTTTTGAACGTTGTTTCTCTGAAAAGTGTTCCTTCCTTAAGAACTATTAAAACTCATGTAACCTAAATTTCAGCAGTCATTGATGAATTTTAATTCTGAACTTTTTAGTTTATGTGTGAGTGATTCTTGCATTATTTAGTTCTTGAATGAACTGAATCCGACTTATCAAAGATTATCTGGCTTCGTGTCATCATTCTACTAATTCCAATAGTTCTTGTGCTAAGGGCAGGTTCCATTGTGTCATACTACTATCAGACCTATTTCGGCTTTACGGGATCAAATATCATTCTTGGTTATGGGTTGCGTGACCACGTGTTCACGAGGTTCGTATCATTTTGGCCACTCTTGGATTGATTAAACCTTTTCCTCATCCACCTCAATTCCTTTCTTACTAACAACAAAACCAAGAAATACAAGTTTATCCATGCAAAAGGTGCACTTCTTAAGATTAGCAAACAACTTTTGTTTCCTTAGAATTCCAAACATATTTCAAATGCATTACATGTTCTCTAAGTATTTGCTATAAATTAGATATCATCGAAGTACATAATGACAAATCTGTCAATAAATACACACAAAACATGGTTTATCAAACGAATAAATGTGCTTGTAGCATTAGTTAAACCACTCATACAAACCATGCAATTCATCCAGTATATAATCTAATCTAAGAATTGGATGACAATACTTTACCGTCATGTTGTTGCTAGCTCAACAATCAACACACATCTTCCATGTTCCATCCTTTTTAGGAACTAATAGCACGGAAACCACACAAGGAATCATGCTTTCACGCATATATCCTTCTCCAATAATTCATCCACTTGCCTCTAAAGTTCCTTGGTCTCCTCGAGATTACTCCTATAAGCAAGTTGGTTTGGAATTGATGCACCTTGGATGAAATCAATTTGATGTTCAATCCCTCAGATTGGAGGTAATCCATAAGGTACTTCTTCGGGAAGGACATCTTCAAACCCTTGTAGAAGAGAATCAATATCGCTCGACAAAACACTAACAAGATCATTAATACATAAAAGAGCCTCCTTGTACATGAGTACAATAAGGGGCTGGTGTGAAAATAATGCTCTCTTGATCTCACTTTTTTTTGTAATGTAACTGAAATTTTCCTCTCTTGCTCTCACTATGGCTGAAATCCCTTCTCTTTCTTTTTGTCTATGATCAATGTAACTGAAATTTCGGCCTTCACTTCTTTTTCTTTCTTTTGTTTTTTTTATCTTTGTAACTTTAATTGGTCCTCCCTGACCTATTCTGGATTCAATGAAACAAGAATAATAGGTTGCCTTTTATAAGTGAGAGAATTCCTATTTGTGAATTCAAAATGCATAACCCTTAGAACATACTGTCGTGGTTTTCCCAACAATAAATGGCATGAATGCATAGGAACCACATCACAAAGCATCTCTTCTTGATATTTACCAATGGATAATGCCACCAATACTTGTCTTGTCACCTTGATTTTACCACATTCATTCAGCCAATGAAGTCGGTAAGGGTGAGGATATTTCAAGGTAGTTAAGGCCAATTTCTCCACCAAATAAGTGTTGGCTACATTTCTGCAACTCTCCCTTCATTTCATTTTGGAGTTGTCTTCCACGGGCTGGTGGTAGCCATAGGTTGTCCCCTCCTAGCCAATCCCTATCATTTGAATTGTTCCTACACTTTTATGGCTTGATGCACCATATTTGTCGACTCAACATAGTGTTGCATCTCCACTATATCCACAGCCTCGCGATTTAAACTGTGCAAGAACCTAGCCATAGTGGCTTCCCGGTCCTCTTCCACTTTAGCCCAGATCAAAGTTATCTCCATCTCCTTGTAATATTCTTCCACACTCTTGGAACCTTGATTTAACATCTGTAACTTTTGATAGAATCCCCTATAATAGTAGTTGGGTACAAAGCGTTTCCTCAAAAACATTTTCATCTCCTCCCTAGTGTGCATGGGTGGCTCTCTATTCCTTCTCCTATTAATCAGTAATTGATCCCACCAAACAGTGGTGAATTCAAATGCAGCTAACTTAACCTTCTTTATCTCCAAGTAGTTAGTGACAATCAAACACCATCTCCATTTTAGTTTTCCACTCCAAATAAACTTCAAGATCACTTTTACCTTGAAAACATGGGATTTTAATCTTTATATTTCCTAAATATTATCCCTCCTAGCCCTACCCATCCTTGCTCTAAGAGTTCTTTTAAGAACGAAGAGGAACATAAAACCTCACAATAATGATAATTTTCTGAAAACATAATCTGTCAATTCAATTCGAAATACCCATCTATATTTTTGGAACAACCCTCCAAGAATAAGAAAAGTCATACCTAAAGCTTTAAAACAACACAAACAACAACATAAACAAGCCCCCATGTTTTTAGGCCTCTTAGACTTCTAGAGGCAACCATAAATAGCTAAATGACTAAATTCAATATATTTAACATAACCATTTAAGACAAAGTTCATTCCTCTATTTAATATCCTTGGAACTCAACAAATTCATGCATTTTGATGGTCAAACCATGCTGGTAACATTTTTGTATGCTAATTATTAGCCTTTTCAATTGCTTTGATAAGGTGGACTAAGCCTTGATTAGTATTTGATCCCATCTTGGTATTTTACGAATCAGCCCAACCTCTTGGATTAGCCCATTTAGTGCTTTCTTGAAATGTTTTGCTGTAAGTTTTGTAATTGGACCACTTCGAAGTGACAAAGCGTCTTGTGGAAATTCATCCTCATTCCCAAGTGTATGATCAGCATGTGCAGCTCCTTGGTGTGCATCATGATTTATGATGGGTTTAAAAAATATGTTCAATATTGTAAAGGATGGGAAAACCATCACTCTTGAACCTTTTTTTGTCCAAAACAAGTCTATGATGATCAAATGAAATTAAAAAGGAAATGTGAGGTATGATGATGCGAACTCGTGATCACGTGATCACGTGATCACGCAACTTACAATCAAGATTAAGAATTGATCCTGGAAAGATGAAATAAGTCTAATAAGAGTGTGACACAATGGAAAACGTGCTCCAAGGCACTGACACTATTGGAATTAGAAGAACGACGCCACAAAGCCAGCGAATCTTTGATAAGTCAGATTCAGTTCGTTCAAGAACTAAAGAATGCAAGAATCACTCTCACACATAAAACTGAAAAGTTCATAATGAATATACATCAGTGGCTCCAAAAATTAGATTATATAAGTTTAAATAGTTTTTTAAAAATTAACCTTAATGGACCCTTTATGTGGACTTAAAAACTAACCCAAAACCTTGAGTTGGAAAGCCCATGACTTATTTCAAACAAGCCTTAGATCCTAGTTGAAAATAAAGTATTAATTAAGCCCAAACAAGCCTTGGGTTGTAGCTAACAAAATTAAATAAAACCCATAATATTAAATCTATGTTCTACCATAAGAAGAGAAGTAAAATTTTATAGAGTTGATATAAGTCTTATTTATAGTCTTCCATCCAGCCTCTTAATCCTAGAAATAAAAGGAAAAGGTAGCCACCAATGTTATTTCCAAGTTGTAGTAGGTTTCTTTTGTTTCCTTTGCTATCCTCACTTCATGACCCAAATAAGTATTGGACCCATATGCATATGGATAAGAACTAAGGTCTCCTCTTGATACTCCAATGGACCTTGCAATTGTGACTTGGTTGAAAACTTCAAAACCAATGCATTCAATGCCTCTTTTAATGTCTTTGTCTTAAACCGAGTCATTGGACCATTTAGAACATTTAGAACATGTAATGGGTCCTTGTTGGTGTTTCTAGGTAGGTCTACATCAGTGAGTGTTTGTGAGGATTATAACCCTGTTTTGCAGATTTTAAATGTCTAATAATCAGGAAGATATCTTGTTAGAAAAAATGAAGGACATATTTATACTATCTTGTTTGATTTGTTTTAAGCTAGGGTAATTAATTTGTGCGACCGTGTTGCGATGTCGTGGTCGCAGAAATTAATTACCCTAGTTTAAAACAAATCAAACAAGATAGTATAGAGCAAGCAAGGGGTCGATCCCATGAGGACGATTTAGTTCAGGTTTTCGTGCTATATGTTATGCAATGGGGAGGGGGGGGAAGTTGTCTAGGCTAGGCTAAAGCAAACTAAGCAAAAATTATATAAAACTAAAATTTATCAATAAAGCAAACCTTGGTCGCAAATCAACATTCATCTACAGAAATCAGAATTGGTCATGGAAATGACACATCAATTTATATTCTGAATATTTATCTCTTCTTAAAATTAGTTTGTTAACGGATCCGCCGTATAACTTACCCTAACCATCAAACAACCACAATGTCTGCACTAGTAATTTGATTCAATGGCAGCATTAAAATCTAGATAAATTGATCAATTAAGAAACATAATTGTCCACAATATATGTTTAGTTCGATTGAATGCTCTCCCTAAGATTAATAACATAGATCAGCTACAATTATTAACTTAGTTCCTTCATAAGTTCATATACCACAACTCCGGTTTTGGTATCAAACTTAGCAATCGATTGTCTACAATAATAACTTCGAGTCCGCTCTTAGCAATTAAATAAACAATCATAGAAAAATAAGCATAGGAGAACAAACATATTCATCATATAAACTGAAAAATTGAGGTAAAAATAGATCTCACAGTTCTTGAAATCTGAAGGTTTCCGTGTCCTTGCAACCAAGCAAAAGAGTCTAGCCTTGCATGTTTATTGAACAACTAAATAAAAAGATGGAAGAAAACATGATTTAGGATATTGAAGTTGGAATGGACAAAGGTCGATATCGGCAGATTGCAAGATTTGACTTTGAAGGCTGCAATTTCCATGATATTCCTTATTTTATTTATTTTTCCTTAGATTTCCATAAATTTATGGATGTTAGCTTTTGAATGTCATTGGAATCACTTCATTTTGATCTCTAGAGCTTCCACTCTGCACAAAACACCGATTGAAAGTCAAATATGTCAATCACCTCCAATTACCTCACTTTTTGCATCTTTCATCCAAAAATGCCTTCAAAACATAAAACAAAGAATATCAAGGCATTTTATACACAAAACATATGCAAAACACTAGGTAAATATGGATGAAATTATCAAATAATATGGTCGCATCAGACTGCGACATCGCAACAATGACCATGTGATTACGACGTTCACATCAGGTAAACTTTCAACCATTGATTCATCCTTAAAGCAACCTAACTTTTCCCCAAATTAGATACCTAGGACTATCAGATTTGACAACTCAGGGCTACTTGAGTTGCCATCTTTGGATGTCACTAAGGTAACGATGATGTCAAATTACCGACATTGACTATATCTCGATGTAGGCAAATATCATGTCAAAATTTTTAGTTTTATTGTGAGAGTGATTCTTGCATTCTTTAGTTCCTGAACGAACTGTATCTGACTTATCGAATATTAGCTAGCTTCGTGACGTCATTCTATTTATTCCAATATTGTTGGTGCCTTGGAGAAGGTTTCCTTTGTATCACAGTCCTATCAAATCTATTTTGGCTTTTTAGGATGAGATCTCGGTCTTGATTAAGATTTGCGTGATCAGCAGATTCGCATCACCACAACTCTAGTTTTGATAGCAAACTTAGCAATAGATTATTCACAATAACAACTTATAGATTGCTCTAGCAATTACGATAAACATTCATAGAAAATATGCGTAAGAAAACAAACATATTCATTCATCATATAAACTAAATATAAATAATAGAATATATCTCACAATTCTTGAAATCCAAAGGTTTCTATATCATTACAACTAAGAAAAATAGTTTAGCCTTCTATAATTTTTGAACAACTACTATAAGAGATGAAATAATGCTTGAATTAGGGTTTTTGAGAGAGAGTATTTGTGTTTTTTTTATTCCGGTTACCCCCTCCCTCCTATTATTTCCTTTCTCTCTTTCTTTCTTTTTCATAACATAGGATACCTTAGTCCCTACTTCACAACAGAGTCCTCCCTTAGATAGATAGTTTTACATTTAAATACTTCAATAAGTACTTTACTAAAATGGAGAATTAACTTTGCATTAAATCTTCAATCTTTGACTTAGAGAAGCATCTGCCTTATCAAATATTAACTGACTTCATAGCGTCATTAAATCTTTGCATTCTTAACTTTGCATTAAATCTTCAATCTTTGACTTAGAGAAGCTAAATTACTGAAATAAAAACTTGAATGTCAATTTAGATACTTTAGGATATAAGTTGGACATGTTTCTTCACAATACCTATTTGTTGGTAGAATTCATGAATCATATTAGAAAATTAATTTTTCTCTTGTCTGAGCTCATTTTCTTCTGGAATTTGGTGCGCAGATAGGTCTTTGAGTCAGGAAACTAGTAAAAATGCATTTTCATAAAATGGATTTATGTAGATCATAATGGTCAATGGTCAACACTAGTATGCAAGATTTGACTTAGAAGGTCGCAATTTCCATGCTTTCTTGCCATATATTTATAAAAGGATATGGATATTATCTTTCTAATGTCACTGTAACTATGTCATTTGGACCTATATAGCTCAAGCTCTACACAAAACATTGCTTGAAGGTCAAATCTGTCAATCTCCTTCCATTTACTCCTTTTTGAATATTTAATCCAAAAGTACTTTCAAAACATAAAACAAAGAATA